>CAKAOI010003369.1:37345-98586 GCA_916701655.1 Sebastiscus albofasciatus
ACACTTGCAGAAACTTAACGCCACGTGGTTAACGTTGTGAAACGATTGGTTAGGTTTAGGCAACAAAACTATTTGGTTATAGTTAGAAAAAAAAGATTATGTTCCTTGTTCAAATACAACAACCGTATCTACCGTAAATAAATAACAACCGCCCTCACCAGACTTTCTTACGTAATGTTATTGATTTTTGGTTTCACACAGGACACGAACAGCAGTCTCCTGGTCACCCTTAGTACACTTTCTCGCTTGTACTCGTGAAAAATCATGTGTTGTCCGTTATATTGTGAGACCGATTTAAATACTACAGTACCCATGAGCCTTGGCCAGTGAACAAAACTCAGAGCCATTTTTGCTGAACTCATCCAAAATTGACGCGGAATCCAAAAGCAAATTGATTTAAGCCATAGATTTTATTGTCAGTTTTCTCATTAGTGTAATCTCTTGCTTCAACTCGTCGTTAACGTCACACTTGCTGATTGAATGTTTCTTCCCGAAATGCACCTTGGGAGTCGTAGTTAACATTTCCCCTGAAATATTAATGCTTGTACCTTCGACGTTTTTTAAAACCAAAGAACACGAGGATTCAAGAGGAAGAGTTAATGATGACCTAAGATGTAAAAGTCTTGTAACTTGAGCCATATTTGCATCAGAAAGTATCGCAATTTTTTACCAAATTCTTTGAAAATCGGCAAAAGAAAATGTGAATTTTTGCGCATTTCCATTCACTACGGTTCATGGAGATAAGCAGTTGGTGCTGCTAACTCTCCAGTCAGGTGCCGTTAAACCACTGCAGAAGAAGAGGACGCAACCAGATGACGTGATTAAATGAATGCCAGTCAAACCCATGAAAACATGATGTAAATGTGGCATTTATGTTTGTTTCATGTATGTTTTCGTCTGCCGCCATTGTTCATTAGTGAACGTTTTAAGTCAAAAGATTCATACAGCTAGTTTTCCAACTCAGCCAAGCGTTTTTTTCAATATCTTTATTTTTTTCTACTCAGGATTTTTATGCGCAAATTGAAAATGGGCATGAAAACAGGTGGATGGAAACACACCTAAAGCCTTTGGGAAAAATAAACAGGACTTTACATCTGGAACCAGGGGCGCCAAAAACACCTCCTCCCACTTTGCAAACATTTCGTATAGAGGGTGCTGTTATGAAATTGTAGCTTGTTTCAAATGAAGGCTGAATGATTGAGATCTGTTCACCTGTTTCTACCCGGCTGGAGGATGAGGATGAGGATGAGGATGCTCAGGCATGTGCAGAAGGCCTCTCTGCTTCCCTCAGCAGCCCTCTATCCAGCCATCCATCCATCCAGCCAGCTCTCCTGAGTCACTTTTCATAATTATTGAATTACATTCCTGGCAACCCATTAAGCAGGACATTCTCTTCTTAACCACCTGCTCTTCGCCCCTCCTCCACCCCATTTTACGCCATCAATCTTTCAGCGTTACCGGAGCCCCTAAAAGCTTTCTGACTGCTCTATAATGGGGGACAGCGCGGGGTCAGGGGGTGCTACAGGACTGTGTGCTCAGGAGCAGTGATGCCTCAGCATTCGGGTGGGGAGCAGGGCGAAGGGACGGGTGGTGGTGTGAGGGGGCAGTGGGGGTCACTCTGTGCAGCCCGGCTGTAATAGGTCACTAACTGGACCTTTGGCTGGGAACGAGAGGGAAAAAACACGTTTGTATGGGTGGTTATGTGAGTGTGAGTGTGTGTGTGTGTGTGTGTGTGTGTGTGTGTGTCTGTGTGTAAAACCTGTTCAGGTGTTTCATAAAAAAACATCTACCCTGTAAATCTGTCATATTTAATAAATCCGTCACATTCATTTCACTTTAGTAATGAAGTGTTGTATTTTACTCTTGTTTGCCTCAGCTTGCGTCACCTAATTTTATTTCAGTTGGTCATTTCCTACATTTCCCAGAATGCCTTTTGACATCCTCCAAAGAGTAAGAATGAACTTGCTGCATTCGGTGGTGGTAAACAGCAGATGACACAGAAGTTTTGAGAGGGAACTGTCCTTCAAACTAAACACATACCAAATTGGTATCAAGGTCAGTCTTCTCCCACACATGCTGCCCTGGGACTGGAGGAGTAGATCTACCCTTCAACGTGAACTTCCAATGTCACAGCTGAGTTGAAGTCTGAGAAGCAAAACATCTTCAAACTGTTATCAAAGTAAAATACTTCGCTGTGATGTATTTGTAGGGTTTTATACTATACGGCCACAAAAAGTAATTGTTTCTGATAGGCTGGAAGGTTTCTATTAAAACTGTAAAACAACAAACATAACTCTGGTCAACAGTTCTTGGCTACCGATCTAAATCAGTGCTACAGATTTACAGTATTAAAATACAAGTTACCATAGCAACAGGCAGCGCTCAGCTTTATTCTAATGCTCGTAATGTTCAAAATCTCTCTTCCTCGTTCAGTCATTCATTAGTCCCTACACAATAAACACTCTCTCTGTCTCAGACACTTATGAATTATCACTGCGTAGTATTGTAACTGTAATCTATCAAGGGGAAGTATGACATTATGGGATTTTTAACAAAAAGCAGTATGCATGCTGTGGACAATTATATATAAACAGTCTTTTCAAAAGAAACTTCTGTCTTCACAGGAAACAACTTGGTTAGGTTTAGGAAAAGATTGTTGTTTGAGTTAAAATAACTCCAGAAGTGCCGTTACTTTAGTACGAAAGTTACATGACAAATAAATCAACGCTGACCTCTAGTTTCACACGAGACACTGGGTGAAAGTCTGGTGTTTTTTGACCTACCTATCCACCCCGACCTTCTCCCTACACAGCGTTCGCTGCTCTTTATACTTCCTGTTTCACAATTACGCGAATTACACACAAATTGGTTTTGTGGATTATACACATTACATTATAAATTACAGAGCATTACTTTTCGTAGGTATAGCTATAAACAGTGTATGAGACCAGCCTGAGCAATTGCAGTACAAAGTAGGAAAGTGTGCAAATGTAAAGGCACAAATATAAAATATCAATATAGTTGCAAGTATAAAAATGTAATTTTTTCAATCATCTTTTTCATATCCTATCTGGTTCCACCCATTCTGGAAATATTCCCCACTTAAAGGTGCAGTGTATGAGATCTGACCTTATTAAATCTCTAACTTGTGCCAAGCGAACAGAGCAAATGGCTCTATCTAGAGCCAGTGTTTGGTTCCGTGAAGAGGACCCGCTCCATATGTAGATATAAACGGCTCATTCTAAGCTAACGAAAACACAACAACTCTTTCAGGTGATTATACACTAAAGAAAACATACTGATTAATATTATATTCCATTTCTGCCAATAGATCCCCCGAAATGTTACACACCGGTCCTTTAAATTCTATTATTCAAACAAGAAGCAGATAATACTTTCTGTTCAGTGTAATAATGATGCAGTCAGCGATGTTGAAATGCTAAATGTTTCGACACTCATCACTTGGACATCACTGACATTTTGACGTGCGAGGCATTTTGGTATTTTGACGTGTAGTGCTCTTTTCACTGTGTTGTCCAGCAGATTCTACTGAAGTCAATGTTAAGTGAATAGTAAGGTTAGGTTCATCTTTACCCTGCTGGCTTATTGACTCACCTGTCAATACGACTGCAGGGAGAATCCATAATGCCTGCAAATGTTATCTCAACATCCTTTTTTAATGGTTGTGCGTGTTTACTCGTGTGTGTGAGGCTTTAAAGGTCTTACACAATATTTTACTACAATGTACGTTGTGTACATGAATATACAATTCTCCTTGCATTGAGTAGGTACTATGTCTTTGTGATATAAATGTGTTTTTCTGCCCTAATAAAAGATAGATGAAAAGTATCTTAACAAAAGGAGATTTTGATGGAACTTGATAACTTACATTTAAGACTTGAG
Source organism: Sebastiscus albofasciatus (assembly GCA_916701655.1). Lineage (NCBI taxonomy): Eukaryota > Metazoa > Chordata > Actinopteri > Perciformes > Sebastidae > Sebastiscus > Sebastiscus albofasciatus. The sequence continues at coordinate 41,249 of CAKAOI010003369.1, forward strand.
TTTAAGCTGTGATAATCAATTTTTGGCCACTAATGCGCTGTAATTCGTATATATCCCACAAAATCACTTCGTATGTAATCCATGTAATCGGAAACCAGGAAGTATAAAGAGCGACAAACACCGTGTAGGGAGGAGGTCGAGGTGGGTCAAAAAACACCAGACTTTATTCCCAGGAGACCGACGTTCGTACCCCGTGTGAAACCAGAAGTCAACGTTGATGTATTAGTCACGCAACTTCCATACTTACGCCACTTACAGAGTTATTTTAACCCAAACAACGATCTTTTCCTAAACCTAACGAAGTAGCTTTGTTGTAACTAAATTGTTACCTGTGAAGACGGAGGTTTATTTTGAAAAGACTGTATGCATGTAATGAGCTGAAATTGACACATGTTGCTGGACATTTGTAGGGAAACTATGCTAGAAAAATGAGGAATAACTTTTGGTGAGATATCAAACCGTTGTATGAGGATATGTTAAATAACAATAATAGCAAACATTTGTCCAGCAGCAGCTCTGTTTTGGTCTCCACCAACTCCTGACGAAATATCCGTCTCTTAAGCTACTAAACGCACCTCTATATTCACCAGCTAGCTGCTAACTTTATACAGTATGTCCTCCATTTGGTGCTAGGCAGGTTGTGCACATTGGGTTTATGCTGTTGGAAACAAGACTGATGAGAGCACTGAGACTGAACTGTACAGAAAATGTGCCATAAAAACAAGCAGACTGAAAATCTCCAGAGAGCTACAGAGGTGTGTGCTGACCGTCAGGGAGCGTCTTTCACTGAACCTGATTAAATATTAATATACAGCTTGAAATTGGGGCTCAGTTTTGGTCGAGATTAGTGTTTATGGAAGAATGAATGGAGGTCCTCACTAGGATAGTAGAGCAAATGTGTTTGTGTGCGTGTGTTTACAAGTAAACAGCATCAGTGCAGATGGAGGGCTTATGCCTCACCTCACAGCATGCTGCTCATTACCTAATGCTCAGATCCCAACACATATTATTCATCTCTGACAGCTCGCCCGCTTTGCATAAAACACACACACACACAAACACACACACACATGTGCCGCACACACTTAAGAACACATATATACCTGAACTATCAGGCTGTCATGAATGCATACATCCTGTACAGCTACATACATCCCACGTATACTGTATGGACACATATGCTGAATGCAAAAGTGACCTTGCACACCAACTCCAGCATATGCTTCATACACACACCTACTCAAACACACACACACACACACACTGAGAGCATATGAGTAATGAACAACCTTAATAACACCTCCAACTTTTCCTCTTCTTCTCTCTGTTGGCTGTTTAAATTCACATCCCCCTTTAACGTCGCTCTAATCTGATTACCGCCGGGCTAATGGCTCTCCTTCTGCTCCTCCCAGACGCTCTGCCCAGACCTTGGAAAACACACACACGCACACACACAGCTACATCTGCAAAGTATGGCCGAGGGAAAAGAGCTGAGAGAAAGAGAAAGAGGGAGAAAGAGGGAGAAGTTGGTGCATGGTGTTTATATGCATATGGGTGAGTGTTTTTTTTGGGGGGTGAGGAGGGTGGGAGGCTAGTGGATCAGCAGCCAACTCCACTCCAAAACCCTCCCCTCACTCTCCCTTTCTCTTCCCTGCAATACCTCCCCCTCCCCTTGAGTAAATCTATAGGGAGGGAAGGCAGAGACAGGTGCATTTCTCCACAAATTGAGTTAGCCAAGACATGCCACATCCAATTGGACTAAATTGATGTGAGAGTTTGTGATGTCTGCCGTGGGTATTACAGCAAAGGTCAGTGTGCCGAGACAATGACATCAATCTGGTCCACGTGGCCGAGCGGCTTCGGGCCCCCGCCAGCCCCCTGATTCAGATGCAAACCTGCAAACACAGCCAGGGGAAGGAGAGGGCGGACAAATGCTGGTTGCAAACTGGTGGGCATTTTGTGATTGCTTTTGAATAGAAGCTAAACAAGAGCTCGACACACCCTGGTTGTTGCCTCCGGGTGTTACAAGCTGCCGATGGCCGATAAATACTGTAGATAAAAAGGGATGAGGACTGTTGCATTATCAGTTTGTTGTTTTGATCGTGCACCCCATTCGACTGTTAAATAGGTGTTATCAGGGGCCAACTATGCCTACTACGTTGTAAAAGTGAAAGTGAAACTTAAAAGTAACACGTTCTAACACGTTGTACAACTGAGTGAAACCTCACGTTTTGAACATAAACAAAAAGGTTTCTTTAGGTTTAGGCAATAAATCTACAAGTTCTTTAGGTTTAAGCAAAAAAAAACAATTAAGTTTAGGAAACAAAACTACAACTTCTTTAGGTTTAGGCAATAAAACTACAACGTCTTTAGGTTTAGGCAATAAAACTTCAACTTCTTTAGGTTTAGGCAAATAAAAACGCTTAGTTAAGTTTAGGGAAAAACTGGGTTAAAATAACTATGAACACACAGACAACCACACATTGTTTGTTTCACACGGGATGCGAACCTCCTGGGTGAAAACCCTGTACTTAGTTGGTTTGTTAACAAAAGAAAGAAGACATAATGAAACAGTGTAAAGCTTCAACAGCATATACCCTGAATTAGTGTTAATAATGGATTTTATTTAAATGTAATCGTCCGCTGTATGGTGGCTTTGTAGCCATTTAGCTAAAGGTTTATTTACTTTTCTGTATTTTTTTTGACCATGTGGCACGTTCACATATTTTAACATATTAGAAACACAACGTATCCTCATACAATGGTTCGCATGATATCTTACGAAAGGTTATTATTCATTTTTCGTGAGTTTTCCTACGAATGTTCAGCAACACGTGTCAATTTCTTCTCGTTACATGCATACAGTCTTTTCAAAATAAACTTCCGTCTTCACAGGAAACAACTTGGTTAGGTTTAGACAATAAAACTACTTTGTTAGATTTAGGAAAAGATCGTGGTTTGGCTAAAAATAACTCCAGTAGTGGCGTCACTTAAGTATGGAAGTTACGTGACAAATAAATCAACGTTGACTTCTGTTTTGACCAACTCATCCAACCCAGCCTCCTCTCTATGTGGAGGTTGTCGCTCTTTATACTTCCTGGTTCACGACTACATGGATTAAATACAAATGAATTTCCTGGGATATATATACAAATTACCATGCATACTTTTCATAGGTATAGCTACGACCGGTGTATGAGAACAGCCTGTAGAGACAACAGGGGCATCTCTAGCTGCTATCACTAGCTACCACAGCTAATTTGCTTAAACTACAATTACTACTAATGCCATTTTATTTTTGTTATATTATGTCACATTTTCTAGAACCTGGGATGTTATTCATATAGAGGCCCACCTACGATGAACACATATTGCCTATCAATTTCCCATCCAACACGTGAGTGCTGGTGGTTTAGGGCCACTTTGCCTCTACTCTCAGGAAATCCAGTAGAAACTTCATCATGCTGTCACCTCTTTCAGGGCCTGCAGACCCAGATTTCAGGGGTATGGCTTTCATCCCACCTCTATTCAGAGAGCCATTTTCTTTGATCACATTAGCGTTATTGCTCCTCTCACTGTTCCCTCCGTCTTCTCACTGCTACTCTATATCAGCCCAGGGCTATTGGTTTTCATTCTGTGGCTTCAATCTGGACCTGGACCAGGCTCAGCTAGACCAGCTTACACTGACGTTAATTCATATAAAAGCTATATGAACAGTCAAGTTCAACTGCTGACTTCACAAGCTCACTCCATCAATGGGGCATTACATGTGACAGAGTGTATTGAAAGGTAAATACATAGGAAAAGGTAATTTGTAGATGAGTGTAGCTTTTCTCAAATTCCTCAAACCAATAAAGAACAAAATCGATATTCGTGTATTTCGGTTTGTTCGATTCGTTTTTATCGAATGAATGAGCTGAAAATGATTAATTTCACAGAAAAGTAGCCGATTAAGGAGAAATCATCATCTGATCTCTTTGACAAGTTTTCCTGGAACCCGTGAGGAAGGTTCAATTCATCCCCAGTCGCTGGAGTCCCAGACCAGAGATTTGTCTGAGAAGCAATTTACTGTCATTTGCTGGAGAGTGCTGGCCTGATGCATAAACATCGTCCCTAATATGCCAATTCATCATCAGGCAGCCGGGGGATTCTGGGTGTGTTCTGATCAAATTTGCACCCGGCGATGATGAGGGGCATGTTGGTTTTGCTACAGAAAAGTGCAGATCCAGCTATTTGTCACGTCAAGCTTCAACAGGGGAGGCAGAGGAGGAAAGGATACACAACATAGAAATAGAAGGGATAGAACAGCAGTTTGCCACAGATTGTTTTAGCCATGCTAGCTACTTAGTTGATATCTCAACTACTGGATGGATTGCAATGAAATGTTATACAGACATCCGTGGTCCCTAGAAGGTGAATCCTACTGACTTTCCCTCTAGTGACACCATGAGGATGGCATATGTGGTATATGAGTGAAATGTATCACCAACTATTGGAGGGATTGTCATGAAATTTGGTAAGCGCATTCATGTTTGTCACAAAATGAATCGTAATTACGGACATTTTCCTCAATTTCCATTATCAGGTAAAATTGTAAATTTGGCCAATATCTAGTTATGACCACATTAGGGATGTCACAATACCAGAAATGTAGTAGTTGACACCAATACCAGGGAAATTCCATGATTCTCAATACCAATTCGATACCAAACGTACTACTACCTAACGTTAACTAGCTCTCGTCCTGTTGATTTCAACATGGATTTGTTGTTTGCAATGTAGCATTATCAGGGGTCGTGTCTAGAAGGTAACCCGTAAATCACAAAAAGGTGCAAAAACTCTTGCGGGACTCGCTGCCTGAAGACCTATCCTAACCTTAACCATTCAAGGACAATGCCTAACCTTCTCGCAAGAGTTCCTCAAATTATGGGTTACTTTCTAGACACGACCCTTATCAGGGAAAAATAAGGTGCGTCCCTGGACGCGTCAATAGTGAGTTTACTGCATCTCAAACACATTTTCTATCGTCCCAGAGATGCCATTAGTCTCAAGCCCGGATGATACCTGCGGTACTGTAGAAAAACGAGCACCGTCACGTTTTCAGAATTTTGGCATTGACTGGGTACCGAAGTATCGGTTCTTGTGATATCCCTGGACCACATGCCTGCAATACTCAGGTATATTGACTAGTGCTAATTAGCAAATAACATGCTATTTTAAGATGGTGAACATGGTAAACATTATATCAGCATGTTAACATTGTCATTGTCATTTTACAGTGTTTAAGTCTTAAGAAATGTGGAAAAATCAGCCCTGCTGCTGCTGAAAGTCATGTTTAAAGGATAAGGCTGATGTTATTCTATGTTTTTGTTACTGTCAGCAAATCCAATAAAAATACCAAAACCAACAATAGTCCCTTAGTCTCAATACTTTCCAATTTACCAAGCTCATCTCTGGCTCTCAGTCCCAAGCCCATGGGTTCCTATACTGAGGACTTAATCTTTATAAAACAGGTCACAAATATGTACTTTCAATTTTAAAAAAATGGCACCACTGGGAATTGTAGTTTTTTAGTGAATGGTACTCAAACAGGAGTAAACAGTGTATTTGTTGGGGACTATTTTCAGCAGATTTGGTGCACCAGAGAGTATTTACAGCAGCAGGATGATGTACACAGAAAAAAAACTTGCTTGAATGTGATTTGTTGACAGTAAGAAAACATAGAATATCCCAGACTTATCCTTTAATAATGCTGATATTACTTCATGTCCTCTAACAAAGCAACATATCTGTTCTCTAAGCTGTGTGCTGCAGCCCGCTAACACGTATTTTGTGACAGCATTATAAAACACCCAATTTGTGTACCAGCCAATTCACCATCCACCCATATTGATTTCAGTTGAAATATACCGGATCTATCTGGTCCAGCTCTGTGGTGCAGCATCATCCTTCAGCGCCCAGAGAGCGGCCTTCTGGGAACAGGAAGTGAATCAGAGGCTGCAGTGGACAGACTGACTCTGATGGCTCCCATCTGGCTGTTCTTTAAGGATTCCATCCAATCAGATTAGGTTTGATTGATCAACAGGCGCTGCCATTGGATGCTGGTCCTGGCAATATAAATCACCCGCTGCCATCAATATGGATGGCTTTCCTGAGGAGGAGCAAAAATGACAAAGTGTACATGAAATTCAAGGAAGTTGACTTCCTCGTGGCCAAATACACAGTTTACTAATTTAAATTGTCTGTTAGTGAGGAGAGACATGATGATGTTTGGATCATTGTGTTCAAAGATGGATGGGTTTCACTTTAAACTTGGATAAACAAACAGGGAAGGAATCAAAAATCTGCCACCTCTCATGAAATGATTTACTGGCATTATTGGCTGTTGTTAAGTACCTTATAGTATTTATATGTATTTAATAATAGCTCTAAATTCATTTTTGCATTTAGCTTTAATGGTCATATCAACAGGAGATTAAGTTAAGTCTGACCAGATTTGCAAACACAGAATCAAAAGACAAACAAGCAAACAAAGCAAAAAATAAAAAAACTCTGAGGATTAATTGGTCCTAGAAAGGTAGAAAGAACAGAACATCTAATACTCTCACAAACTGACTTGATTTTCATACATCTCTCACACCAACGTGTTTTCATCCCAACTCAACACATGCTGATGCTTTGTCAAACCCCTCGGTGCCACTCTTTTCGGTCGCAGTAAACACGTGCTTAATGTTGTGAAGTAAACAAAAACACACACTTAGGTTCAGGCAATAAACAACATGGTTGGTCTTAAAACTACTACATTTGTACAGTGAAAATTACTCTGAAGTTGTGAACAGTGGACATGAAAGACTGCTGCAGGGTTTCCATTAATAGAAAAGCCCGGTGCGTCTCATACCGACACCAAATGGTGCTTTAAACGTTGGTATCAAACGACGACGGCCGTGACAAAGCGTTGGTATTTGACGCCCCGGGGAATGAGTATACACTAGGGATGCAAAACCAAACAAACCGAACTGTTCAATGACGTACAAACTGAATCGTTGGCTTGTTGAAATGTTGCACCGCTATTAAATACAGGCCTGCTGATTATTTGATGAGGTACCAGACACATAGAAGAGACAATTATCAGAACATATAGGCCTACTAGACCATTAAGTATCCTGCCTTATTTCATGTATAAAATTACTGTTATGGCCTCATATAATATAGAAATATCATTCATTACTATCAATCAATTATATAATTTGGAGTTCAAACACATGGAAATGTTTTTCTTCTCCCCTAATGTGTAAAACAAACCAAACTGAAACCGTGACCAAGAAACCACATATACAAACCAAACCATGGGCTTGTTGAACCGTTGCAACACTATCAATGGAAACAATGTTCCACTTGTTTGAATATTTCTGTACTGCAGTCGCAAACCAGTCTAAATCCAAATAAAACGGGTACAATGAAACTACAAGCAAATAAGTCAGTCTCAAAAAGTGTTGGGGACTAGCCTGAAAAGAACAGTTTAATTTTAGACATCAAAGCACTCTTAAAGGTAGCCTACAGTGTGTAGTTTAGGGGATCTAAATGGAATATTTTATTCATAACTATGTTTTCTTTAGTGTATAATCACCTGAAAATAAGAATTTTTTTTTTTAATTATCTTAGAATGAGCCCTTCATCTCTACATGCCAGTCCTCTTCATGGAGCCGCCACCATGTTGCTGCGCCATGTTGCTCCGCCATGTTTCTACAGTAGCACAGAACGGACAAACCAGAGTCTTTTGTGTTTTTGCGTCTGCCACCACCATAGTTCTACATGCTTGTCACACCGGAGAAGTTTCAGATCCTCACCGCTGGATGCCGCCAAATCCTACACACTGGACCTTTAAATTGCTCATGGAATTAGTGAGGGCCAAACAATCTAAACTGGTGCTTAGCTGATCAAATGAAAACCCAAAATGTTGCTTATGCTCCTCAGTCTATCTGGAAAAAATGAAGGCATGGCATTGACTGATTAAGGGACTCTGTGTTTGTGTGTGTGTGTGCATAGATGAAATGTCAACACAGGTGTCTTTAGTTCTAGCTGATTTTTGGGTGGAGCCAATTTGGGACAAACCTGATATCACCAAACCCTCCAGAACAATAAAGGTGTATGTTGTCCCACCACAGGTAATCAACACAACTGAAAACACCTGTGTGGTGACTAACAGGTGCAACACAGCAGTGAGACAGGTGTCAATCAAGCACACCTGTACACGCCCACATAGAGCACTAATCAAAACACCTGTATGGGTGGACCATAGCTGTGATGGGAATTAAAGAGATGATTTAAGATATTAAAGCTGCTTCAAAGAAATGTTTGTCCTCTGCACACCGATTATATCATCAAATTATTCATGAAAACATCCAAATGTCTTAATTAAGGATGAGGGTATTGATTAATGGTTGTGTTTTGAAACAATATTGGGTATCGAGTATCCTGTTGTGTGCATGTTATGAATATCTGAAGCCCTTGTGTTGGGACTCTTTTGACTATATGTAAATAATAATAATTCATAAAGAGCTGCTTGATGGTTTATGCAGATGGAGGCTGCAGGGCTAAAGTCTAATGTACAACTGAGGCCATGAGTTTAGTCATATCACACACATCAAAAGAATATGAGATGAGTGGGGGTGCAAGAAGCGAGACAAATTAGCAGCTTTAGAAATTGATAGCAGGTGTTTACATGTGGTATCTTTTTGCATATTGTAATGTGGAAGCAAGCAGGAGGGGGTGTAATAAACATTACAATGCTTTGTATAATAATCAATATAACTCACAATGACCTTGACGTTTTATGATGGATTGGGAGACATGGCCTACTGTAATTGCTGCCCGTTCCTCCCTCCTTTCCTTTCCTTCCTTTCACCCTGACGCCTCCACTCCTACAGGCCAGTCTCTCTCTCTCTCTCTCCTCTTCCTTGACATTAAAAAGCGCTCCATCATCCTCGATGCGCCGCCTTGTCGCCTGCCGCTCAGATGACCATTAATCGTTTAATTCCAGTAAACCTACGTGCGCACAAAGGGCTGCTGTCTTGCCGCTTAATGCATGTGTGATTAAGCTTTTAGGGGTCCGACCACACGGCATTATTAGACCAGCAGGTCCTTGTATAGAGGGCCAAATGCCTTCAGGGGGCCCGAGGCTGGAGGAGGAGGAAGAGGAGGAGGAGGAGGAGGAGGAGAAGTTAATGACACTGACCCTCACTTCCCCAACAGCTATTCAATTCAACAATAATAACGGGTCACGCAGCTGATTTATGAGGCTGGGGCTAATAATTGTCAATTGCTAATGTGTGGGGGTGCCAATGCCAGTAGACTTTATGCTAAATAAAATATGCCTTGACCTCACTGGGGGGTGAAATGCAGGAGGCTAAAAAAAAAAAAAAAAAAAAAATGATAGAATAGAATAGAATAGAATAGAATAGAATAGAAAGCTTTATTGTACTTCTGGTCAGTGCTTTAAAGGTCCCATATTATGCTCATTTTCAGGTTCATACTTGTATTTTTTTTGTTTCCACTAGAACATGTTTTCATGCTGCAATGTTCAAAAAAACTTTATTTTCTTCATACTGTCTGCCTGAATATACCTGTATTTATGCGCTGTCTGAAACGCTCCGTTTTAATGTGTTTCAACTGAATTGCAATGGAATTGCGTTGCTATAGGCAACAGTTTGGGTCTATGTTTACTTCCTGTCAGCTGATGTTATTTGCATCCACTGCAACCAGGAAATAAACTGGGACACATTTAGAATGTTTATGTTTAAAACCGTGTAATAGTCTAAATGTTGTATATTTGTGACATCACAAATGGACAGAAATCTTAACGGCTTGTTTCAAACGCACAATTTCTGAATACGGGCTGTGTGTGTTTCTCCTTATATTGAGCGTTTTGATAGTTTAACAGTATTTATATAGCACTTAAACCTGCTTTATAATATAAAATACCTAAATATTTCACTTTTTACAATATGGGACCTTTAAAACAAATACTTGACAAGACTAAACGAGGCAGATAAAACATATAACAGGTAAAACACACACACAGTTATAAAGTAAAAACAAACAAACAAATAACGTAGATATAATAAATAAATATAAACAGACAGTATAAAATACAAAAATAGATGTAATGTAAACAGAGGTAATTGCTCTTCTAAAATAGGTAGGGTATAGATGTAATAAATAAAATGTAAACAAAGTTGCACTTGAGGTGTATATATTGCATCAAGGATATATTGCACAGATAGAGGTATTTACATTCAGTGTATTAATATTGAACAGATGATGTTTTGTAATCGGTTATGTATGAATAATTGTGATGTGTTTTGGGGTTTTTATGTCTGATTGGTCGTACTTGTCTGTCTGTCTATGGTAACAGTATGACTATTGTATGTGTACTTTTTCTCAAACTGAGCTGCCTATGGATGCAAAATGAATTTCAGTGCAAACTGACAATAAAGTCGTATTGTATCGTATCGTATGGTATCGTAACGTATGTTTCAGATATAGTCCCTCCTCCTCCAAAATAAAAGCATGTTGCAGCTTTAACTGCGTAAAACACCTTGTTCTGGTGAATTAAAAACAGCAACAGACTCAAGCTTGTGATCCTCCATCCGTCCACCAGCCTGCCTGCCTGCATGGCTGCAATAAATTAATAACAAGCCAAACAATGTGTCGTGGAGAGGCAGGATTCAATTACTAAGTTTATTTACAGGGGAAAATCTCATGAAGGCCATTGACCAACGTGGGATGAAACGATGACAAGAGCTCCGATAAGAATTTAATTCCATCTCATTTCAGACGAATTTTATGAATCAAATTCTTGAACACTGGCAAGAGATTTAATGATCACCATCTTTGCGAAATCTTATTTCAGCAACCGGTCGATGGCATTTTCTCTGCGTTAATGTCGACTTAGAGGTTGGAGTAATTTAGTAATTGATTCCTTGCCATGGCTCTCGCTCGTGCCAAGGCCGCGTTTGAGGGTAATATGTTTCCTAATCTTATCCCCTGGAATAAGATTTTTATGTTAATCCACTGGCTGGGTCTCTTGGTCACTTGGGAAGCACACAGATAAAGGGCTCAGAGGGGGGCTGGAGAGACCATGGAGGAGACGAGCCGGGCTGTGCTGTGCAGGAGCTGCAGGCTGCTGCAGCATCTGGAAAACAACGAGATGAGTTAATGGGAGATAAAAGGGAAATCTCACACACAGAAGAGCCTGAGAATATCATATTTACCTTTTTTCCTCGTGTAGAATCTGTAAATTCATCATTTTGTTTCCATGTAGGCTCAATAACAGGCTGATAAGGATCATAAATCTGCTTTCCAGAGTAATGCTTGATCCCAGATATGGTTATTTCATAATTTATAATAAGGTATAAAGATGCATAAACTATATTTTATGCATAAAAAATATGGATAAAATGAGATCCTCCTCTGCATCTATCGCCACCATGCATCTATTGCACAATGCAGTCAGATTTGTGCCAAAGACAGAATAAAGAAGCTGCAGGTGAAAAGACGTCTAATAACAATAACAAACAACACGAGCCTGAACGCAGCAGACTGAGACACTGACGTCTTTTGTGGTGCACGTTTTTTTTTTTTTTTTTTCTGCTGCAGACACAGAGAGAAGACACCAGCTTCTAATTTAATTTAGCCTCTTCTCCAGATGTCACTTTCCATCTGTGCGCTTTGGAAACGCGATGCGCCTTTTTACGCACCAGCCTGGAACATCTTTAACTCACATGTTTGACTTGTTTTTTTTTTTCTCCTCAACCTCTTTTGTGTCAACATGTTTTTTGTTATGTGAAGTTTCAAATCTTACAATCAAGGTATAGAGAAACAATAAAACATATATAAACACATTATGATTTATTACAAAATATTATAATTGTTTTGGATTTTCATTGTGGAGCTGCTGGAACAGTAAAGTGGTCTTCAGATCTGGTATAGTTTTATCTCACGCATTCTGCAGGTGAAAGCTCGCTTTTATCCATCCTGTCAAATTGAGACATCAGACTAAATTGCCACGAGAGCAAATCCCCAAAATGATTTTTTTTTCTCCTCCCCTCTTTTGTGTCAACATGTTTTTTGTTATGTGAAGTTTCAAATTTTACAATCAAGGTAGAGAAACAATAACAAAATATATATAAACACATTATGATTTATTACAGAATAGTAATAATAATGATTATAATAATTAATAATAATCTAACGTTTTTATCTATTATTTTGTTATTATACAGTTTACTTGCACCAACAAAACCAAAGCAAATTCCTAGTGTATAGCTCTTACACCTGGCAATAAACACGATTCTGATTCCGATTCTGATTCCGATTCTAATTCTAATTCTAATTCTGATTCTAATTCTGAATATTCTAATTGTTTTGGATTTTTTCATTTTTGGAGCTGGAACAGTAAAGTGGTCTTCAGCTCTGGTATTAGTTTTGTCTAACACATTTTGCAGGTGAAAGCTCGCCTTTTATCCATCCTGTCAAATTGAGACATCAGACTAAATTGCCACGAGAGCAAAACCCCAAAATGAATTTTTTATTATCCGCTCTCGAGCCCCTCCCCATGCAACACGCGGCCTTATTAATAACCGTTTTGATAATAAGCGTATAGGATTTCCTGAGGCGGAGGAGTGAGACATTGTAGGTGAAATGTGACAGCGGGACCCTCCCATCTCTCTTTATCCTCCTCTGTTTCTTTGCCTTTTTTCGGGCGAGTGGATCCATCCAATCCATCCAGAGACAATGGCATTTTGTTCCTCTTTTTTTGTCCCTCCTGTCGACCCGCATTCCTATATTGCTGAGCAACGATAGTGCGCACTAAATGGAGAGGAGTTGCTCACCATATATCCCGGCTATTGTGCGGCACTTGCCAGGGGAATTTAAGGTCTTGCACACATCGCAATTTGCCTGATTTATTTAAGTGAAGGCTTATGGTTGAAGCCCTTTATTTGCCACATAATTACGAGTTAAATACCGCTTTACTTGAATTAGAGGCTCATCATGTTACTGTAAATCACTGTTTTGCACGCACGGCTGCTGTTTGGCTGCAGCTCCTCTGCAGCACATCAACTGTCTGCACGTTTTGCATCCTGCAAAAAGCTAATAATAATAAAAAGCTTGTGCAGCTCCTCTGCAGCACATAAACTGCCTGCAAGTTTTGCATCCTGCAAAAACTAATAATAATAATAATAATAAAAAAAGCTTCTGCAGCCGCCCTGCAGCACATAAACTGCCTGCACGTTTTGCATCCTGCAAAAACTAATAATAATAATAATAAAAAGCTTCTGCAGCCCCTCTGCAGCACATAAACTGCCTGCACGTTTTGCATCCTGCAAAAAGCTAATAATAATAATAATAAAAAGCCTCTCGGATTTAATATTCTCACATCAAAATATCAAACTGTGTCGTCTGACCCGAACCAGCTGAAAGAATTAAAAGATGTTGAAACTATAAAAGAGGAGGCGTTTCAATAGCTGGTGGACTATGGTGTGTAAGGACTATAGACTAGAAGAATAAAGAGCAGCTTCAGTGAAAGAAACCGATGGCTAAAAGCTCTAATTGTATTTGCCTCGGCGAAATATCAGAAAAGACTTCTCGTTTCTTTGAGCGTTATTAGATTAAATCCCAGAGATGGTTTCTTTTCTCGCTGCCAGACGCGTGGAGGGAGGACGGTGAACCATTTGGCTTCTTTGGTTTCAATAATCAAATTAACCATTTGGTACAACTTTTGGGTCCCAGCTCGTGTGTGTAGAAAAGAAGAGAAAATAATAAAAAAAGAAAACATTTACATAATAGGCACCGGGTTGTGTCAAGAAAGAATTAACTTTTTTTTTAGGCTCTCGTTGATCTCTGAAAAGACAATGTACACACGGAAAGAAAGGGGAGAAACACACTGCAACACGTCAGCAATTGTGGAGGGAAATAATTGATGGCAAATGCGAGCGGGTCTATTTCAACAGATAATACTGGAGCTGCAAGCCTGAACGGACCAAATGTTCAATTTATAAAAGCGTTTGGTGCCACATTGACTCCTTTTTTATTCTAAGAACAAGTGAATATTTCATCAAATGGCAGCTTCTTTTTATATATATATGTATATAAATTTGGTGCCAAAATCGAAAGTAGGCAGGTTGTTCCTCACAATTTGGAGGTACTGACACATGTGTCTAAAAAAAATAAAAATAAAAAAAATAATAATAATTATGAAAAGATTATTTGCACTGGAGTTACCTCACCATATTTAAAAAAATCTGTTTTAGATCAGTGATCTCAGATATTGACCTGTATGTGGGTTAGAAGCCTCTTATTTTATTATTTAATAATAACAAAAACAAATGTATCTCCTTGTCCTGATTTCAACAAATAAATATTTATTTAATATATTTCCAGCTTTCTTTAATTAAAATGAAGAAATATGATCAATATTGTGAAGGATAAAATCAAATCAAAAGAAAAAAAAGATCTATAATAATCCTATGATAACATTTATTAGGTTGTGTGTCAAAAGTTTTTAATATCCAGCGTACAAAATGATGCTGCAGCCACGTGTGATAAAAAAATACTGATATGAAGCATCACAGGATTATTATAAGGAATATTATAGTGATTTCTCAGTGAGACCATCAGCACACAGATCAATCACTGAGACACGACCAGTAGTGAACAAACTGCTAAATTTAATTGTTGCTCCATAATTCCTTTTTTGTGTTTCGATAATTTGGAAGAGAAAAAAAAAACAACCACAGCTTCAAACGAAACGAGGACTTGAACTCAGTCCAATGAAAAAAAAACAACGAAACACACACGAGTGTGTAAGCGCCATAGAAAACGGTTCACCTTATTACACAAACCGAATTAACCACTCAGCCAATATTGTGAGCCTATAAGAGGTCCGATGACTGCCTCGCCAGTTCGTTACTTTCATTAGAAAGATGTTATTTGCCAAATAAACGAAATAATGAAAGTAATAAAGACAATTACAAACTCATTTGAATCATAAAAAAAAACACACACACCCGGAAGTTTAGCAGAGATTATACTGCAGCTAAGGCAGAGGGAAGAATTAGAAATACTCGTGTGGTTAGTTGGCAAAAAAGGGGCGTTTATTATGGTGAATTCGTTTATTACTGTGCGTAAATTATAGCTTTCATTTATTGACTTCAATTTTAGAGGCAAAAAATACCTGATTTAAAAGTCTAAATTGAGAATTAAAAATAATGAAAATGTCAGAATCCGAGCAAATAAAACAAAGACAGTCTCAAGCACTGTTGTTATGGATGTGATTGGTGCGCATATACACTGTGGGAAGAAAAGCACCTGAAAAAAGTCTTTTGTGTTCACTGTAACCATATGAAATTATATCTTTCTGTAAAAAAAAAAAATCTGTCGATTTGTTTCAGAGCACATCTGCTTGTTTCAGTAGTTTTCTTGCACTCAGAGTCCTGAAACAAAGCAGAATAATTGGGGTGCAAAAACATCAAAACTAATCACCTTTTTGCGCAGGTGACTTCACCTCAGTTGCAGATGTTTATCTGTCCAAAATAAGGAGATTTAAACACCAAAAAATAGTCAAACCCAAATGACAAAATTGGTCTTTGCATCTGTTAAAATGAACATGTTTCAATGCAGAAGATCAGTCAGAAACAGAGCAAACAGTCAGGAGCAGACGGGCAGAGAGAAGAGAGAAGAGAGAAGAGGCAGAGAGGGAATACTATGTGAAATCCTGCCCAAGAAATCTGATGATTTGTTTCAGAGCACATCTGCTTGTTTCAGTAGTTTTCTTGCACTCAGAGTCCTGAAACAAAGCAGAATAATTGGGGCCATACATGGTGCAAAAACATCAAAACCATTCACCTTTTACGCAGGTGACTTCACCTCAGCTTTTGATATATTTACTGTATTGTTTTTTCATATATTTACTGTATTGTTTTTTCATATATTTACTGTATTGCTTTTTTATATATTTACTGTATTGCTATTGTTGTTATTATATATATCTTGTCCTAATTGTTTGTTATCACTATTATTATAATTTATTATTTCTTTATATTAATCTTGTCTCTAGGTGGAGGCTTCAGATAAACCCAGTGGGTTTTTTGCCTCTTCCTGCACTGTATATTATTCCTTTATTTTTTGTTATGTTGTATAGTCTTAAATTGTGCAAAACAAATAAACAAATAAACAGTTGCATACATTTATCTGTCCAAAATAAGGAGATTTAGACATAAAAAAAAAATGGTCAAACCCAAACCACAAAAGTGGTGGTTGCATCTGTTAAAATGAAACATGTTTCAATGCAGAAGACAAGAGTCAGAAACAAAGCAGAAGAATTGGGGCCATACATGGTGCAAAAACATCAAAACCATTCACCTTTTACGCAGGTGACTTCACCTCAGTGGCAGATATTTATCTGTCCAAAATAAGGAGATTTAAACACCAAAAAATAGTCAAACCCAAACGACAAAATTGGTGGTTACATCTGTTAAAATCTGATGATTTGTTTTGGAGCACATCTGCTTGTTTTAGTAGTTGTCTTGCACTCAGAGTCCTGAAACAAAGCAGAAGAATTGGGGCCATACATGGTGCAAAAACATCAAAAACATTCATTATTTATCTGTCCAAAATAAGCAGATTTAAACATAAAAAAAATGGTCAAACCCAAACCACAAAATTGTAAAAATGAACATGTTTCAATGCAGAAAACCAGAGTCAGAAACAGAGCAAACAGTGGGAGCAGACGGGCAGAGAGAAGAGAGAAGAGAGGCAGAGAGGGAATACTATGTGAAATCCTGCCCAAGGTATATACTGGTCGCTTAAAAGGCTTAAAAGCTTGGAGAAAATTGGATCAGGGAGAATCGTCACCCAACTTTCATTATTTCCAAGTGGTGTGATTGAATTAAAGGGCAAGATGGTGGTTGGAGAGGAGAGGAGAGGAGAGTGGAGGATGGGTGGAGGAGGAGGTGGAGGAGGTGGAGGATGGTGCGTAATGGCGTGGTATTAAATCCTAATTAGAGATGCAGGGGATCAATGATAGGGAGGTTGGACAGCCCGGTCCCCCCAGTGCCAGCCCAATAGACTGATGAGTTATTGTCATGTAAAAAAGCGCTAGCAATAAGACCAAACGCTTTGCTATTGTCCAAGCAGGAAAGAGCCAAGTTTATTATGAGGACTATATGCTCTAGAGACCTCGAGGCTAGGCGGCTCCTCTTAGGGGGCTTTTCATAAAACAGGGCTAGGTTCCTATAAAGGAGGCCAGTTTTGGAGCAGGCGCTGAGCAGTGAACATCTAGTCACCGTCCAGCCTCCTTTTAAAAAACCAGTTCAAACCCAAACAAAGTCATCTTTTTCTCCCAAACTCAAACCTCTTTTTTTTTTTACTTTCTAACCCAATTTTTTTTTTTTGGGGTGTATAGTTTTTTTTTGTCATTTTTTTTTTGCAGCTTTCTAACTTCCACAGAGATCTTCTCAAATGTATAAAATGGAGTATTCTTACCTAAATTCCTCTGCCTACGAGTCATGTATGGCCGGGATGGACACCACGAGCTTGGCATCGGCCTATGCGGACTTCAGCTCGTGCAGTCAAGCCAGTGGGTTCCAGTACAATCCCATCAGGACCACTTTCGGAGCCACCTCCGGCTGTCCGTCCCTCACACCCGGGTCCTGCAGCCTGGGGACTCTGCGGGACCACCAGAGCAGCCCGTACGCAGCAGGTAAGCAGCCTCAACAACCAGGCAGTATTATAGGACAGCCCTTGATTGCATTTTGAAAATGGAAATGTGTTTAGTATTTACCAAACGAAATTTGCTTACACAAATGAAAGAATTTATCACGTTAGAAGCGATTGCATTGCAAGAGGTAATTCAGTTATGGTGGGGTTATACTATCCCAGTCACACCCCAACCAAAAACCGCCAACAGAATTATCTTTTAAGCTGCCAAAATGATAGGCATAATTTATTTACTTTTGCGATGAGACATAAAGCTTTCGAAAATAATTAGATAAGCAAAGAGTAAAGCTCATTATTGACACTGAATTGGAGTTTACAGTATAGCAACAAGAAGAGGAGGCAGGATGGGAACATTATATGACAAGTTTTCAAGCCTCAATCTGGAGGAGCAACAATTAGTTTATCATCACAATTAACCGCATCACAGGTCAGCAAACGTTATCAATTCACAACTAATTCACAGGTAATCAAAGGAGTAATGCAATTGAAAGCTGCACCATAACTGGATTTTATACAAAATATCGAATTTACTTCCATTTGACATTAACATCACAATTACACACACACTCTCTCACACTGCACAGATGAGACCACTGCTCCACGTCCATAACGGTGATTTTATTTTTTTTTTATTTCATTTTACAGTCCCCTACAAACTGTTCACGGATCACGGCGGACTGAACGAGAAGAGGAAGCAGAGACGCATCCGGACCACGTTCACCAGCGCGCAGCTGAAGGAGCTGGAGCGGGTCTTTGCAGAGACGCACTACCCGGACATCTACACCCGAGAGGAGCTGGCTCTCAAGATCGATCTGACTGAAGCCAGAGTGCAGGTACAAGCAGCTCTCCAAATCCAACAGACACCAACAATGCTCCCATTACGCACGATTACGCACAATTACGCACGGGTGAATTTATGATGTAAATAGGAAACATTTTAACACATTGCATCTCTAATAACTTACTTTTAATACGATTTTTAGTGAAACAAATGATTTACTGCTTTGACAGTAGCTCCAAATGCTGGCACTCACTAACACACATTACGAACAGACGCCAACAATGCTCCCATTACGCACGATTATGCACGGGTGGATTTATGATGCAAATAAGAAACATTTTAACACAATGCATCTATAATAACTTACTTTGAACACATTTTAGTGAAATAAATCACGATCTGACTGAAGCCAAAGTGCAGGTACTCCAGTGCAGCTCTCCAACAGACGCCAACATGCTCCCATTACGTACGATTACGCACAATTACGCACGGATGGATTTAGGATGCATATATGAAACATTTTAACACATTGCATCTATCATAACTTACTTTTAATAGATATTTTGTGAAATAAATGATTTACTTGCTTTGACAGTAGCTCCAACTGCTGGCACTAACTAACATACTCATGCATTAATGTGCTACATAAAAGATGGTGTCTTTAGGGACACTTAGGGACATTTATCAGCCCACTTGGTTTAGAGTTAATTTGAACACATTGCATCTCTAATAACTTACTTTTAATAGATTTTAGTGAAATAAATCACGATCTGACTGAAGCCAGAGTGCAGGTACGAGCAGCTCTCCAACAGACGCCAACAATGCTCCCATTACGCACGATTACGCACGATTACGCACCATTACTCACGGGTGGATTTATGATGCGAATAAGAAACATTTTAACACATTGCATCTCCAATAACTTACTTTTAATATATTTTTAGTGAAATAAATGATTTACTGCTTTGACAGTAGCTCCAACACAAAAAAAGATGATGTTTGTCTTTAGGGACATTATAGTTATTATATCTCTATTATGTGCCTGTTATTATGATTGCTCTTATTAGTATACTATAGATAAAGTGCCTGAAATAAATGGTTTTAATACTTCATTTAGTTGCTATTCTTCTCTGGCTCTTTAACTTTAGTGTCAGCCTTCTAATGTGGAGATTTGTAATGCATTGGTCATGTTGTGCTGCTCACGTTCACTTTCAACTAGGTTTGAAACATTGTGATATTTACGTTATAAAAAAAAATCAAAACAAAAATCAGATGGCTGGCTGTCCTGTGAGGACCAACTGCTGGCACTAACTCATGCATTAATGCATTTGTTCACTACTGGTCGTGTCTCAGTGATTGATCTGTGTGCTGATGGTCTCACTATAATATTCCTATAATAATAATCCTGTGATACTCGATATCAGTATTTTTTTTTATCACACGTGGCTGCAGCATCATTTTGTACGCTGGATATTATAAACCTTTGACACACAACCTAATAAATGTTATCATACAGGATTATTATAGATCTTTTTTTTCTTTTGATTTGATTTTATCCTTCACAATATTGATCATATTTAAACATTTACATTTAAAGATGCTGTTTTGTCTTTAGGGACACTTTGGGACATTTATCAGCACACTTGGTTTAGAGTTGATTCTCCTCCACTGCACTGTAAACAACTGCTGTTAATTTACAGCAGGATTTCAACAGTATTAATGCAGTTTCATGCAGTATTTTTCTGAATTCTGGGACCTGATCTGCACATGTGAGACTTGTACATTGTACATGATTATAAAATCAGTGAATTAGCTTTACTGTTCTTCACTCACATGTTGTTCTGATTTGCATTCTGTGCTTGTAGCAGCTAGAGACAGACATTTTGGGAAAAGTGTCATCAAGTCTATTATAGCCTTTTTCCTAACAATTGCCTTTAATTGTATTTAGTGTGACTATTCCTATGTCTGTAACCTGCTAAGTCTATTCATCTAGGAAAAAAATAATGTTTAATAAAATGTATGTAAAAAATAAATAGTGCATTAAAACAAATCAGAAAGATAATGTAAAAAGAAAGGTGGAAAAACAGCTATATAATGTGTCTTTAAACAGGAAATTAAATGTAAAATACTGTGAAATTAATTTAAAAACAAAACAGTATTTTTCAATAACAGTACAAAGCTGTAAATTTCAGCGACAGTATAATAATGTTAATTTTACAGTAACATAAAGGCAACCCAGTTCTTTACTGTTATTTTACTGGGAAATTGTTAACAGTGTGTGCTTTGGAGCCTTGTTTTGTCACGTCGTTTTTGAAAACTGAGCAATAATAAATAGATTTAGATGAGCAAAAATTACAAAAATTACATGTTTCATTTGTGATTTATATGTAAATGGTCTTAGATTTACAGTATTTTTTGTAATCACAATCGTAATTATCTGTATTTCAGCTTTTGTGGATCATTTTTAAAGATAATTATTCAGTTTTTTAGAGGTTTATGACTCTATTTTAACAATTAATTTATGTTAGAAGAATAGGATTTCATGGAATTCTAAAAATATTTCTTGTAAAAATACAGATTTTCTTTGCAAAACTTGAGAGTTAATGTAAATTTGGGCTTTTGCAACGTAAAATTACATGTTTCATTTGTGATTTTTATGTTAAGGGTATTAGATTTACGGTGTATTACTCTATTCTAACAATAAATATATGTTAAAAGTAAAATATTTCTTGTAAAATTACAGTAATAAAGGCTAATTATATAAAGAGAATTACTGTTTTTTTGTTTTTTGTTTTTTTTACAGTTTATTTATGTTAATTAACGGACAGTATTTTTCCGTTTTTTAGCAGACATTTTCGTTATTTTACACTTTTTTTTTTTGACAGTGTGGTTTAACTTTTCCATCCTTATATCTCATTTTTTGTTTCCAGGTGTGGTTCCAAAACAGACGCGCCAAGTTTCGCAAGCAGGAGCGCGCAGCTGCAGCGGCCGCAGCGGCTGCAAAGAACAACTCCGGCAAGAAATCCGATCCAAGAGACGAAGACAGCAAAGACAACAAATCTACCGACCCGGACAGCACAGGAGGACCGGGACCGAACCCGATCTCCACCTCCAACAACAACAACAACAACTGCGGAGGACCGAGCCCCACCGGAGGCCAGGTGAACACCACCGGGAACAACCAGGTGGACCAGGTGAAGAGCTCCGTGTCCTCCGGCATGGTGGGAGTGACAGCAGCGAGCCAAGGCTGGGCCACCAACCCGGGCACCATCACCTCCATCCCGGACTCATTGGGTGGACCGTTCGCCAGCGTACTGTCGTCTTTGCAAAGACAGAACGGAGCCAAAGCTACATTAGTAAAGACCAGCATGTTCTAATGAAGCTCCAACAGAAGCAGAAAGGAGAAGAAGAAGAGACTGAAAAGCAAACTTAAGGACAATAAAAAAGCAGTTTAAAAAGAAGATGACAACTCTGTTATTTTATTTTTATTATGCCTTGCGCCGTTTCTTGTGGTCAGTTGACACTTTTTTTGCTGTGAAAATATCCCATCTTGACAAAGTCATGTCTGATAATAACATCGTTTTTGTTTTGTTAAAACGAGTGCAAGATGGGTGAAATGTTTTCCTGTCTAAAGACTGAAATCCTGCAAAAAAAGGCAGATGTCATTATTTCTGTTCTAATATCAACAACATGACACTTCCATGCGTAAAGTCAGAACAAGACATCCCCAAAGCAAAAATGTTCTATAAGAAACAAATTGCCCCAGAGACAAAACTTAAGGACAATAAAAAAAAGAAGATGACAACTCTGTTATTTTAGTTGTCATGTTGTTTTTGATGTCTTTGCACCATGTATGGCCCCAATTATTCTGCATTGTTTCAGGACTCTGGTCTTCTGCATTGGAACATGTTCATTTTAACAGATGTAAAAGACCAATTTTGTCTTTTTTTGGATTTGACGTTTTTTGTTTTCTGTTTAAATCTCCTTATTTTGGACAGATAAAACATCTGTAACTGAGGTGAAGTCACCTGCGTAAAAAAGTGAATGGTTTTGATGTTTTTGCACCATAAGAGAGTTGTCATCTTCTACAGAGTTGTCATCTTCTTGTGGTCAGTTGACACCTTTTTTTGCTGTGAAAATATCCCATCTTGACAAAGTCATGTCTGATAATAACATCGTTTTTGTTTTGTAATAAAACGTGCGCAAAGATGGGTGAAAGACTGAAGACTGACATCCTGAAAATGTCATTATTACTGTTCTAATATCAACAAAATGACATTTCCATGCGTAAATTCAGAACAAGACATTCCCAAAGCAAAAATGTTCTATAAGAAACAAAACGACACATTTGCAAGACTGAATACTGGATGAAGTGACTTGTTTAAGATGAACAATCTTTCTGAAACACAGACGTCTGTCGTGCCATCAGTGCGCAAAAGGAGCCTCGTTAAGTCCCATTATACTGTATGTCAGAGTTCAACAGCTGCTTTGTTTGGTAGAGAGACGTTTAATACCCATGACTGAGGATGCTCTCTCACTAATCCCACAGTCTGACACAACAAATGGGCTTTTCTGATCTCTGCAGACACAACCTGCTGTTTTGGAAGAACCCTGATGTGTCTTTGTTTCCAGGGCTGCTGAGAGTTTAGTTTCTTTAAATTATCAATATAAACACAATTATTTCCTCGAGAGAAAAAAAAAAAGGCACAAACTACTGCAATGTTCACCTCTGACAGGAAAAATCTGTGTGTTTTGTGTGTGTCTTTCTACGGCAGTGTTTTTGTGGCTCAAAACTGTATAGTGTTAATATGTATTATTGTCTCCTATAGTTGAACCATAGGCCATACTCCCTCGTAGAGCGATCATACAAGTCTTTTTTGGATGTTTTACAAAATTCCCTCGGAAGAATTTATTTTGGGTAAAAAAAAAAAAAAAAAAAGGGGGAATGGATGCAAACATTGTATTTATTTCTATATAATTTGCATGTTGTCTCTTTGTCTGATTTTTTTTTTACAATGATTTCTTTTTTTCCATTTTGTGAGCATTATGTAACATTGTTTTGTCCAGGATCTGAAAGTTATTTATATGTAGGTAATGAATGCTTATATTTAAGAAGGAAATATTTCTACATGTGCACATAGTTTTCCAGGTGTACCATTGAAATGGTTGTTGATGATAAAAAAATAATAATAGTCCAAGTTGCTTTTGTCATGTTTTCTTTTTGACAAATAAGAGAAGTTATTAGTTATTATATTACAGGATTACATATTCTTCAGTTATATAATCCTAAAACAAGCTTTTTAGTCGTGAATGAAAAAAAAAGTTGTTATAGGTCGTCATCGTTTGGCAGACTGGAGATTTCAGCACCATGGACAGCTCCGCAGCGCGCCACAACTCATCGAGTCTTTCCTAAAAAACGGTGAAATATTCGCTTTTATATTTACATAATTACACAGTTTCAATGCAAATATCCAGAATCAAGTGTGACTCTTCTGAAATCCGACAGAATTTGAATAACCGCTCCAATGATGCCGAGAAAATGTCAGTAAACTGGAGAAAAAAGATGGAAACCATGTCGTCTAAACTTAAAAAAAACAAAAAAAAATAAAATACCTGCGTATTGGTGTGAAATAGCTGTCATACCAATACACAGGTATTTTTAAATATTTTTAAAAATATTATATATTAATTATAATATTTTTCTATAAATAATGTGACAAAATAAGATGCATAGAGACATATATACATAGAAGAAATACGTAATAGACAGACATACAGATCATCATTTTAAAGCAAATTAAAGCTCAACACTGGACTGATTGACTTTCTTATAGGTGGATATTTTTACTCAGGTGTTGCACAAAAAACTGTGACTTGTCAGATTGTGTGACAGGTTGACCCAACACAGATAAGTGAGGTCTTACTTCTCTACAGGCAGACCTGAACTAAATTAAAATATTAAAATATGTGACATTATCTGGATCTGGTCACACTTTTTGGTAACAGCTACCAGAACTTGTGACCACATGAAAACATTATGGATGCATCTTTTTGCAACATGATAACACAGCAGAAATTACTAATATGGTCACAGAATTCGGTGTAATGCCTGCTCAGGTGTCTTATAACCTGAATGCAACATCCAACCAGTCATTTCTAAGAAGTCTGATCATATTCTGACTTTAACCTAAATTAAGACCAACCCAGAATTGATGAATCTGACATCAATGGCATATATTTAAGTTTAAAATCTATGCTTTGGCATTAACTATATTCTTAATTGGGTCTTTTTTTTAAGCTTATTGTTTCATCTGTCGACTGATTTCGTATTATTTTGTTGTATTATTGCAACATTATATATCTAAGATTTTTGCCAGGTATATAAAACTTATTCTATAAAAGGTTAAATAATAAAATAAGTCAATAAACAAACAAACCATGAGGGCAGTGCTTCAGTATCTGAATATTATAGTATTATTATTATTATTATAGTATTTATTCGCCACATTTCTTCCGTTGCTTTAATCTTTTAGGTCGTGCATTTTTTTTTGTGGGATTATTGGAAAAATAACAGACACAATCACAGTTTTAATTTATAACATTTTATTTATAAACATACAGTATGCTATAAATGCCGTTTGCATTTAAACATCAAATGAATCTATATTTCGGATAGTGTTCAGGTGAATATTACAATAAATACAGAACAGACGTGAAGGTTTCATTCCCCAACCATCCTGTTAAGAAGACCGTCTGAATATTATGGAGCTCCGTCTCAAAGATCCCGCTAGAAGAGACTCAGCCGAGATTTATTCAGCAACTAAATGAGGATAAAAAATAAAATACACAACCGGAACAGAAGCTTAAAATACTGTAGATGAGAGAGGTGAACCCGGAGGAGAAGCCTGGCTATAGGACGCTGTTCAGGAGGAGGAGGATGCTGCTAGTTTGCTTTCATACAGCAAATCATTTGGTTTTAGGCTTAAACGTGCATTTGTTTTTACATCCACAATATATAACCGAGCTCTTCTCATACAAGTCCAAAAAAAAAAAGAAAGAAGTAAGTAAAATGTCCAGCTGGCGGCACAGATCTTTAGTTTTCATCCAACCAAATATTGCACAGGTGCAACTGCTGCTGGTACGAGTGTTCATATTACCTCTGCTCTTATGTGATTTTTTGTAATTTTTATAAATGAATCCTACCACTGAGCAATTATCAAAATTACCTCAATTAATAGCATACAGAAGTCTCTATATCTCTCTAGAATAAAACAACATTCAAAATTAAAATCAATGTTCTCCCCTGCAGGATATATTTCTCCAAATAGACAACAAATGTATTCCTTTGCACTGTTTTTTTTTTATCACTGCAAATCACTGAGGGTATCACAGGAGGGAATATGAAATTAAGGGCGTTGTTTATGTAAAATAAGCAAGTGAAGTAAAGCAAGTGATGTAAGGGAGGGGCTGCAGCCTGTCTGTCTGCAGTTTAAGGGTTTTCAATTTGGCCAAATCCCTCCCTACACCCATACAAAATAAAAAAAAATAAAAGAGAAATAAATCACCATACGGCTGGTGTGTGTTTTCCTGCATCACCTTGCGTTTTCCTAAGGCACATTAAAGTCCCGACTTTCCAAGCGGACAGGCTGGCCGAGGAGCAACCTGCTGTGACCCATGAAGCACAAAAACAGCTCACAAGTCGTGTTATTGCCCTAAAGATGAAACTACATCCATAATATGTGTTTATATTAGAAGCTAATTGTATTCAGGAGCACAGAACGAGAGACATTAGGGGGTCACTGTGAAGGTTTATAGTGTCCTTTACTGCACTTTCTAAATGCAGTTTCTGCATATCTTTTTGTTTTAATCTGGGGCATACCATTAGTAATATTTTTCAGATCCAGTCTGTTTAGAGAAATTAAAAAAAATCCAATCTGAGCTGCCTGATGACATATTAAGTTTTCTCTCCTGTTTTAGGATTTTTATCCAAATTAAGAAAAATATTTCTTAAATGACAAAAAGAATCAGTAACTAAGTGATAAACTGCATTTCCATCATATGGACTTGAATTCTACTTAGCTACAGACTTGAACACCATATTTGTGTTCACTCTGACAGTGTAGGACGTTAACATTAGAGCCTACCTGTGTTTGAAGCATCTGCTAATGTTATTGTGTTTTATCTTCAACATGGCCACCACCCCAGAACAGTCGCTCTCTCCCTCTCTCTCTCTCTCTCTCGCTGCATGATGGAACAGAGTCTGTGGTGGTACGTGGACCAATCAAATCCAGATTTCACTCACGTATCAGATGACATAAACACGAAGAATATATATATATATATATATTTTTTGACTGTCCCTAGATCCCCTGTTTGGCCCCCGTGATGAATCTTCATTGGTTACTGAGCTGCAGAGGATGCAAAGATCCCGACACGCTGTGAAGGACATGATTTGCAGATAATCGGGTTAAAAACAGGGATGGGGTTTCTTCCATGAACCTTGTGCTTGTCTGTTGAGCGTCACAATGTGGTTGGCTGTCCGGCCGCTTGAAAGGAAAAAGAGAAAGAGAAGGAAACCCACAATTTTTATAAACCACAATTGTTTTCGGGGGAGGGTTTTAAAAGGTCAAGGACATGCAGCTCCAATGAAAGAAAAACCTCTTAATAATAACTTGAGTCTTTTTGATTGAGGCTCTGATTTGATCTTGTGGTTTTTCTGATCCACAAATGATACCAGCTGCTGAGAGGTTATGTAAACGTGATCTGTGTCTTTCAGAGTGAACTCTTGCTCTCGTGCAGACAAGGTGAAAGGGACGGAAAGTTACTGTCGTCCTCTCCCAGCTGCTACATCTTCTCTTCCACCTGATTGCAGCTTCAGATCCATCCCTCCATTCAGCCAAGCTTCACTGTGTCTGACACTTCTTTATTAAAGCTGCACCGGGTCGCGGTTTTATATTAAAATACACTCGTCTTATCAGCCACACAGCGGGGCTGCAATAACGAACGAAACCTTTAAAATACACCTTATTTTTTTTTTTTTATCATAAAATAGTGTCAAGTTTAGTTTGAAAACAATAAATCAAACTAACCTTTGTCTGTTTTTGTAGCTGGTTTATGAGCACAGTATTTACTGCTGGTGCTACGACACCATCACATTATTGAAATTATTCATCAGTGAAAATATGAAAGACGGCCGACATTACCAAACAATAAGGAACAACAACACTTCACCCTTTTTATAATATGAGAGAATGATTAAACTCTCTCTTTATGAGCATTATGTAACGGGGAAGTTATCTATTTATTTCTGCTGGTTGTGTTTTCTGATGGTGGTTGATTTAGCTTGGAACCAGCTGACAGAACCTGACGCTCATAATTCATTTATGTTTTTGATGGATGGATGGAAACATTGTTATAGAGACAGCAGACAAAGAGAAAAGAGAGAGATGCAGGACAGAGGTTGGGGTGGAAGAGAGGAGGAGGGTGGAGGGACTTACAGCGGGAGCGGATGTAGCACTGGTGGCAGTTGAGGAGGCCGTTTCTGATCCGGACGTCCGTCCCCGTAGTCGTGTCGCCTAACTGTCCCTTACACACCCCGCACTGAAAAGAGAGACAGAGGGGGGCATTTTAATTCATATGAATTATTCATGAATTAGTTGTTATTACAGGTGAATCTTAAAGGATACAGATAAGGCTATTCTATAGTTTTTGTTTTATCAACAAACACCATGAAACAACCTAAACTAGAGCTGTCCTCGACCAAAGAAAGTCGTAGTCGACTAACACTCATACGATTTTGCCGACTAATCGATTAGTTGATTTAATCGACAGAGCTGTTAAGCTGAGTTTCTCCTCAAAGAATCACACGAAAGCACCACTTTAAATCTTGTGTTTACCAGATATATGCTCATAAGTTTCTTGGAAATACGTAATTCAGCATGAAAAAAAGCATAAAAAATGACTAATCGACTAAAGAAATCTTAGTCGACTAATCGACCAAAAAGAGGCAGCACTAACGAAAACCATCAATCTGTTAGTCTTATAATGCTTTCTGACTTCCCTGCCCTGTCGGTGACACTCAGCCACAAGCCCATACTGGAGATATACCAGTAATTCTTTAAAAAAATAGTTTAATTTGCATATTGTTTTTTTTTTATAAATGTATAAAAGACAGGAATAAATAGACAATTTGCTCCGGGGACTATTTTCAGCAGGGGATTAATACATGTTTGGATGAACGATGTTCGTGTATGTAGACTCAAAAAAGTGCCCATGTTCATGGTAATGAAGGAACATGTCATCCAGTACAATAGTGTAGCTCATCTAAGACTTTTTGTACAATAATGGAGCTCTATGGCACAGAGGAATAAGCTTTGGATACTGGACTGGACTGCACTAGCTTGAAAATATATCTAATTGCGATTATTTTGACTGATATTGCCATTGCGATAAAATTTACGATTTTTACATCATTATTCTCATTTTCACTGAAAAACATATTAAAATTATTATGGTGTGGTTTTTTACGGGGATCTGTACAAACAAAGATGTTTTCTTAAGTCTGTAGAATATGATGTGGAGACCAGGACATCTCTGCAGCACCATAATATTTAATTTAAAATGGTATTTTGACACACATTTGATTACATTTTGATGAATTGTGCAGCCCTAATTAGGAGTTAGAAGGATCAGTTCATTGTTGTCTTTTTGTTTTTTTGTGGTATTTGTTGATAATAAGAAAAATACAGATCATTGCCCTTCTTCTGCTTTAATCATATTTACACAACACATAACAACACCGCTGCCAAGGTACAGTAGTAGCATTCATACTTCTAAAGGATGATTAAATGAATAAAATACCTTAAAGCATTGAATGTGGAAGTAAAGACTGAGGGTCTCTATGATCATGGCCGCCCCCTTCCCCAACGCCTGCCCACAGCTGGAGCACAGCTTCTTCCCACTGACAGACCTGCAGGAGAGAAAGAGACAAAAACCCTGATACTAGGAGGGATTGCACATGATGTAAAATACTGAGTCATTTGATATTATACCAGTTAAGCTCTCTTGAAAGTGAACATGAAAGACAAACAGTTCATTTGTCAGTGTTTTTTTGTATTGGAAAACTGATACAGAAAAGCTGACAACCAAAATGACTCTTCAAAACCTGAAATAGAAAGCACCTCTACAGAGAACACAACAACTGATCCTGAACTTGAGGTCAGAGAGCATCCTCTGCAGCTCCACTGTCCTTGCAGTGGACTGCAGTGAAACAGAAATATATGTATTACATTTATTTTATAGAAAGAAATGTGGTGGTGAAATATATATAAGTCTATTCCAGCCCTCGCCTACAATGCTCCTTCTGCTGCTGTATTGTATGTTAGCTTCTCGGTCTATATCTTTGCCGTTTTTGTTTCTATTGATCAAAGTCTTTGCATTCATTAATGTTCATCAGGGTCTGTCTACGTGTCTTCTTGTGTTCTTTTTGTGCTATCTTCCAAACATTTGTTATTATAATTGTATTTTAATGACTGCAGGTGAGCAGTTGGATTTCTAGAAAACTCTGGCACATCTGCAGTAATGTTTACAAACGTACGAAATAAAATGAACTAGAAACTTCTCTGTTTCCATTAGGGGTGTAAGAAAATACTGACACACACGAGTAACGCAATACCGTATAAAACACCGTATCGAGTTTTAATTAACCTCTTAAAAATACAATGGCCGCTATTTGATCTTTAGAAAGGTTGTAGTGGGTTTAAAAGCCAGAGTGAAGGTACTGGCATCATATGAAACTAGAAAGGAATCCACTGGTACCAATCATGCCATTCTAGCTTGTCGCGAAGGAGGCTAAATAATGCTCCAAGGTTACGCTAAATATTGGCGCGGAAACTGGAATGGCCATTTTCACAGATGTCCCTTGACCTCTGACCTCAAGATATGTGAATGAAAATGGGTTCTATGGGTACCCACGAGTCTCTCCCCTTTACAGACATGCCCACTTTATGATAATCACATGCAGTTTTGGGCAAAAACCAGGCAGTTTTTTGAAAGCAGTATAAATGTGTTTTTATTTTTTCCCCATTCTAAAATGGTTTATTTATGGTGTGTTCTTTATACTATGACAGTTTTCCTAAAATTATATTTGAAAAAAATCACAATATATTGCCTTGTTTACAGTATTGAATCATTACCCCTGTATCATGATACATATTGTATCGCCAGATTCTTGCCGATACACAGCCCTAGTTTCCATGTATTGCATTGTAATTCCCACTGCATTCAAGTCTCCTTGCTGCAGTGGTACATGTCATGAGATGGGTGGAGAAATGTGGGCAGCAGAGCAGAAAATGACGGTGCAGAAATGACTCCCCTCCACCCCCCACCCCCTCTCCCTCCATGTGGGCTGTTTGAGATGCAGTACCTGTTGGGTGCTGGAGGCAGTGTGTCTGGAGATGGTGGACATGCTGCGGTGGGTTTTGATGAGCTGCGGCACATGTTATTATCAATGGAAGCACTCCTGGAAATGGACAGCAACATGCAACATGATGATGACTCACAGCAGCTACAGCGACTCTATTGGCTGCAACAGTCAGACACGAACCAATACAAGCCAGAAGAAACAACAAATCTACGAAACCCAGGCTTACTTTATTCTTTGAAAATGCAGTGTTACTGATTCTAATGAATGTTTGAAACACTTTTCTTGTCACAGACTGTTGTGTCTTTACGTGGAGGAAGACTATGGTGAAAAATACAGGTACAAGATGCCCCCTGCTGGTCAAACAGGGTAACTGAAGGACTCTACATATTCTGGTCTTTTGAAATATGAATGCAATCTATTTGTCTATATTTAAATAAGCAATGATATTATGGTAAGTGTGAGTTTTGACACGTAGAAGACTTCTATTAAACAAAACAAGTAACATGAGGAAATAAAAAACAATGTTTGAAATGGAAGTTTTCTCACAGCCAAGATATCAACACGGAACCTTCTTTCTAAATCAGATTACTAACTGAAGATATTGTTGTGATAACAGGAACATACTGATGCTGTGATCTGTGCTTGGTTGTGTCTTATACCTCTATAATCATTAAAGGACATTCTGTGTGATTGCAACAGTGTGCTCCTAACTCGTAAGAGACTAATGGATGTAAAATTGAACGGGACTGAACTCTGGATTTGAAAATATGAGGCTACGAAGAACTTGGACTGAAGGCTTCTCACACACACACACACACTCACGCACCTCCTGTCTCCTGCAGGCCGGCTGGGCTTGCTGCTGTCGGCTGACGGCACTTCTTGTTTCTTCACTGGAGTCGAGGTTTTGGTCGGCATCGTAGGAAGTTTTTGGCCGTTCTGCAGACTGTGACCGAGCGTCTCCGCCTGACTGCTGATCTGACTCACCGAGCTGAGGAACACACACAAACCATGTTGATTATCATACCTAAACATGTCACATGATGCCTTTAACTTTTTTATTTTGACTGATTCCACTGTGATCTACTGTGTTTTTCCTTGATGGTACCCTGACTAAATAGGGGCCGAGTTAAAAGTCGCAGACAATACAACAATCAAATCAATACAATAACTTGCAAAGTGTATAGGAAACACATGAAGCTCCATTTTCACTAAATATGTGAAAAGGCAGCAAAGTCACTTATCACATGAAAACATATTTGACATTTTATTGTGCATCTGCAGGTGACCATTAAACTAAAACATGACAGCAGCCTTTTTCGAAGTTGTCTTCTCTATCAGTTCCTTCAAATCTCTGAGGTTTCCATCTTCTACACACTGTGCACATCTTTTTTTTCACTTAATTGGAAATAACCTTGATACACTAATAATGCTATGTTCACACAATGGCAAGAATAAGACCGTGTTCGAAATCGCATACTAACATATTATTCATACTAAGTATGACATAAAATTGAGTATGCAGTACATTCACTCTGCATAGTATGTGGATTTGTGTACATGAGAAATGCCAGGATGTGTACTTTCTGAGTATGGGAAGTGAGCTTACTGCACATACTCAACTGCCCCACAATGCATTGCGTGCCATGAAACTGGACGTCAGACTTGTGAGATTTGAGAGCCAGGTTAAAAGCTCTCAATATGTCACTTTATTAAGTTTTAATATGTTTTCAGGCGAGAAAGTAACGGTTTAGATTCCCAATATGTGGTCAGTTGATCCTGATAATGCCGATGCAACATTTTCAGAGATGTGACTTGAGACCGATCCGGTTGTCGCTTGAGCATACTTCAGTGTGAACAGTCTGCTGGTAAAATCATACTTAATCATTTAGTAGGCAGTATGCAGTACATACTGATTGAGTATGGAGTATGCAGTATGTTAGTATGCAATTTTGAACACAGCCTTCTTCCGTTTTTTAGATGAAACGAAACAGGAATTGTGTGGAGAGAGGGCGACTGAAAATGCTGAAAGAAAAACATATGATTGGTTGACACATCACCGCGTCATCGGAGCGCTGAAAAAAGTTAAGGCCAGCTCAACCTCATGCCCCTCACACAGCAAAAAGTGTCGGGCATCAGTTTGTAGCTTCATGTCATCGGCTTCCATTGAAAATGACCCGTAGCTTGTTGATTTGTCGCTCGTAGTGTGAACACAGCATAAGGCCTCATCTTAGGCCACTGCTGCTCAGAATGTCAGCTAAAATGTCTAAAATAAATATTTACCACATTGAGATAGTTCGCTAACCTTCTGCCTGTTTTCATGCTGTCGTCAGCGGTGCTGATGTCACTGGTTCTGTCGTTTTCTCTCCGTTTCCATTCGACACTTTCTGTGCTCCCCCTCTGTACCGTCCAATCACAAACAGGGAACAGTTAGTTGAGTTAACCAATCAAACAAAGAACACCCACACAAGTCACTCTAACGAATCGTCACCCAGAGTCCCCTCCCGAATTGATGTTTCTAACAAACTATCTATAATCTGCCAATCAGCTATTCACCGACTGCCTCTCCAGCAGCTCCTGCTTGCGTTCCCAGTCGGCCAGCGAACGGACGATGGTGTCCTGGGGCTCCGAGGTGGAGGAGATCTCCCCTCGGCTCGGGGACGGCAGGGCTGAGGAGCGGGGAGTCAGAGGTGCCACAGTTTCCTCCAATATCCTACGCTCCTGTTGTGATGGGAGAGCTGGGTGAGTTTTCAAGAACACATTTAGTACTTTTCATGGGTTAAGATTATTAGTCATAAAATACACTTTTCTTTCTGATTTAAAAATACACATTATTTATTTAACTAGTGTTCTCATCAACAGCACTGAGTCCAAAATGATCCTGATTTCAGATATTCTGAGTGTGAGTTAAACTGAAAACACATCACAGGTGCCCTCAAAAACCACACACACACACCTCCTCGTGGTACTTCCTCTCCTCCTCTGCCACCTCCCTCTGTGCTTTCTCCCACTCCTCCTTCAGCTTCTCCTGCTCGCGCCGGTACTTCTCCTGTCACCATGGCAACAGACACATGACATACAGCACAAAGCCTCAACGAAGACCAAGACTAAAAGTGTCTGCAAGTGAATATTTTGGCAAGAAAAACAGAGATGATGCGCAAGACATATCCGGCATCAAAAGGGATTTCAGAGACTTTTCAAAAAGGCTTCTGTCAATGATACAATTTATCTCCTTGTGTATTCTGCTGAATTTAATCCAAGTAGGGACTGAAACATCCTGCTGTAATAATTGGTCTATAAAATGTCCATGTGTGATTCCCTCAGTGTGTACTTTAAATATAAGCCTGGACTTGGAGACATAAATGAATGTAAATGCTTGCTACTCCTCTGTTAAGGCTAAACACTTGCTCAGATCTGATATTTGCATGTTAGAGGCAAACAAAAGAGACCAAAAGCAAGCACTGCAGACAAAAAGTAAAGCATGCAGAGGTTCCTACACAATTTTCATTTCAAAAACTGCCTTCATTTTTTCATAACTTTAAGTTTTTCCTTTATGAATGCTACTATAATAGCAACCAGACTCTTATTATACTTATT
Organism: Sebastiscus albofasciatus; assembly: GCA_916701655.1. NCBI lineage: Eukaryota > Metazoa > Chordata > Actinopteri > Perciformes > Sebastidae > Sebastiscus > Sebastiscus albofasciatus. Next base: position 75,826 of record CAKAOI010003369.1, read on the forward strand.
CTAGATGAGCACAAACCTCATGAGACTAGTTTTCACTCTTTTCAGACTTGTGTAGGAACCCCAAAAGAAGGCCAAATTGAAAGATTGAGAGAGAAAGCAACTTAATCAGGACAGATGACAGATCAAGATCAAGGCACAGAGACGACACAGAATCAACCCGGGAAGGAGACAAGCACATTGATGCACCAGACATTCATCCATTTCAGCGCATCTCATCTCAAACAGTCAACCGGAGAGACGGGAAATCTGAACTCATCACTTGTTATTTTCAATTATTACACTAAATGAGTACAGTATATCAATAGATACCAATGAATCCTTTAAATGTTTAAAAATATGTGGACCTGAGATGCACCTCTGATTGGTTGAGGAGAGAGAGGGTGATTTGGGCAGCAGCAACAGCAGCAACCTTGGACAAAGTCCTTGTCTGTGTGTGTGCATGAGATGGAGACAGTGAGCAGATAAAACCACACCGGAGGTTCTTCCACTGCACGATACCGCCCTCTAGTGGTCAACGTGTGCATCGGCGTGGTTGGGGCGTGCCTTTGGTGGAGGAGGATATGCTCAATATAAAACAAAACATGGAGGCAAGCTTTGCAAGGAGCAGTGAAATGTGATAAATCCATCTGATTCTGAGCTGAGCGGAGATTACTGGAGATTACTGTACCACTGCATGAATCACAGAAGGAACAGTAAAGTATCCCAGTTTGTGGCTAACCATTTGGGTTAAAACTGGGCTAAATTAGTTGAACAAGTGAAAGGTTTTCAGCATCTAGTTAGGACCTGCTTCACACTGAAATGCTGTTTAAGCAACAGTTACAATGTCACCTAGATGTCAACAAAAACTTTCACTTTGTCACATTCACACTCAACTGTGATAAGCAAACTTAGCCCAGTTTTATACCTAAACATATTGTTATCCACTATTCACCTAATCAACACTTACTGATTCATAATCCGTGGCTTATGCATTGACTCATGCGTAAAATCTTATTTGTTAACAAGTCATCAAAATCTGCCTGCCATGCTAAACACAACATATGCAATTAGCTTCATCCTAAAGCCTCTTTGACCCAAATTCAATCACGTGGGCTGTGCTAGTGACTTGCTGTGCCAATTGAGATGCATTTTAAAATTTGAGGCTGATTAAGAGACTGGAGTTTTAATTATAGTCTATAACAGAAAGCCCATAGAGTCTCTGTCCTACTATGTATGTTCCTATGTATTATCTAAACTATATGATTGTCCATTAGTAGGCTTGGGTGGTATTTATTTTTTTCATACCTTCTTGACATTTGTTTGGTGTAGATGACAGAATTTATGTAAAAAAACAATAACAAAAAAATGTAAAAGCTGATCTGCTGGTGATAGAAGTAATTTCCGCACGTAATACATTGTCTAGCCTACAATGCTGTGTGTCTAATATAATATTAGCCCACTTAGACAAGTCTTATGGCCCATAGAATAATGAATAACACCAGTGGGCTGAACGGAGATGATGTGTGGGTGGCAGTTGAATAAAATCATGTGGCTAATAAACTGCTTTTATAGTTGCAAGAAGTCATCTCAAAGTTATATTTTCATGATTCCATACTGTATGTAGTCCTGTAAGGTTATCCCCACAACTCACAGTCGCCATCTTTCTCAGCTCAGCTGCCTGTTCCACCAATAGAGAGACTGACCTCTGGTGGCGCATGCCGTGAGCTACAACACATCACCTCTATACAGCATCTCTGTATCAGTTTAATGTGATGTAACTAAGTAAATGTACTCAAGTACTGTACTTGAGTACAATTTTGAAGTACTTGTACTTTACTTGAGTATTTCCATTATATGCTACTTTACACTTCTTCTCCACTACATCTCAGTACTTTTTACTAGCAGCGTTAGTTACTTTACAGATTTACATTACGTACTAATAATCCGTATCAACTAATAAATCATGATATATTATTGTAGCAGCAGCAGTGAAGTGAAGTATTTAAAATTTGCCACACCATAACCAGCTGCAATTATGCAATGCATTAATGTGATGTATACAGTAATGCATCAATACTGTAATTATAATACAACAATATAATATATGCTATTCTGACATGGGCCATTCTGCATAATAATAAGTACTTTTACAGTCTATACTTTAAGTATATTTTGATTGTAACACTTTTGTACTAGTACTCGATTAAGATTTTGAATTTAGGACTTTGTGTAACAGTATTTCTACACTGTGGTATTACTACTTTTACTTAAGTAAAGGTTCTGAGTTCTCCTTTCACAACTGTTGACGGTATTGAAAGTCTCTGAAAATGTCTAAATACCTGGTATACTGTAATACCTTGATACCACCCAAGCCTATCCACTACTGCACCTCATCCACTACTGTGAGAGTGCGAGGCCTCATAATTAACAAGCTTCACTTGTTCATTTAAAGTCATCTTTTTCTCTATGGGCTCAGGTTTATTTCTTTCCCTAGGACTTGTTTGTACACTCAGCAATTGATATTTATAACTAAAATTCTATTAATCCTACAGTGCTTACAGTGCTGGTGCCTTGCTCCACCCACTAAGCTCCATAAGGAAGTGAAGCCCTAACCCTTGCAGACTCATGCGCCATGCTTCACCCTTTTGAGGTATACTGTGTACCTGCAGCATGCGCTCCTGCTCTTGCTGCCACCTTTCCTGACGCTTTCGCTCCTCATCCGGGTCCCAAGACCAGCGGTCGCCCCGCCTGGCCTGGGGCAACACCGGCACTGACACCTGATAAGACCCCAACACACACACAAACACATGCACAAATACACACGGCACACAAATATTCATGCACACATTTATACCCACCCACCATTCACACACAAACACACACACACACTCTCACCCAACCATGAAGTCAATGAGAGATTGATATGGCCCCGACAGACACGCGCACACACAGAAACACACATACAGATCAACACCAGTGTGCACACACACACACAAACACACACACACACACATCCACCACAGGAAAAGAAGAAGGGAAGGGAGGAGACAGAAATAGTTGGTCTACCACAACAGCACTACTCCAATGCTAGCCAAAGGATTCCTACTAAGGAGAGAGAAGACAGAGAAAGAGAGAGATGAGCTCAAATGAAAACGAAAGCAGTCTCGGCCGTTTTCTACAGCATCCTCATCTGGCATGCTACATCAACAGCTCTGTGTGTCCTACGATATGTGACAGTGAGCACTAAAAACTAACACCTGATCTCAGAAAATGATGAAATGTTAAGATGCAGGCAGTCTGTTTCATATTTTGTATGTTTCTATTCAGATAAAAAGACTTTTTATCAAGGTACCTGGTGATTTTTCCTTCATCTTACCTGCAGACTTACATAATGTTGTAATGTTTTCAGCATTTGACTTCTGTTTTTATCTCTGTGTACATGCAGCATGTTAAACTACACTACTGTAACCCAGGAGATGATGAGCCAGATGAGAAGCAATAAAAGGATTTTTCAGAGTCTGACAACAAAATACGATGCCGTCAAGATGATGGTTTTTACTCACGTTTCCACGCCGATCCTTCTCCATCTCTTCTGTAGAGCAAGTGTGAGAGAGAACAATAGTTGAAATACAATTTAAACACACATTTTGGATACAGGTCATTAAACTAAATGCCTTTTGATGGGACAAATATTTATGAAAATGACAAGACGACCAAGTGTTGGTTTGACAACTTAAGGAGTAAAGATGCTGATGAAAGAAAACAAAGACAGAGAGCAGTCCACCAAAAGCAACATACTACATCTGGAGTTAACCAATAAGATGTTGTCTTTTCTGGCTCTTATTTTGCCTTTATGTTTTGATGTGTTCAGCTATAAATTGAAACTTTTTCAAAATCCCTCTGGGTCGGAGTGATTCAGATGTTGAGGTAGACCTAATGTTGTAGCTTTTGGTGGAAAATATAATAATGTAAAGCACAATGAGGCAAACATAAACCTGATCATTTAGAAAGTTAAAGGGTAACTTCTGTATGTTTTTGTGTTCAAGAAGTAACTAATAGGGACAACACTTTTTTTAAAATTAGTCCTGTATTGAGGGAGAACACTGTAACGTCAGTTGCTTAACGAGCTGCGAGGGCAAATCAGCAGTGCCAACATAAAGTTACGTTCACTAAAAATGCCACTGACAGACTCAGACTGTTATTATACGTGTCTAACAACATTATGGAAAGGACCCTACAGAGAAAAAAAAAATGTCTTACCTTTCGCTTAATCTAGTCTGTTTTTTATTGTGTGATATCCGTATACTCTAGCTCAAATAAATACGGGCGGCCATCAAATTCAAAGACCTCCTCCACATTGTGGAAATCATCAATATTCAGCCATGACATTGAAAATCTTTTAGATAACACTAAGCTATGCTTTCTGTACTCCAACACAACAAACTCTGCCCGGCCGGCACTCGCGTTTCCACGTTTGGATGTATTCCACCGTCGTCTTCCGGCAACACGTCACCTCGCCAGATTTCAGAATGAGACTTCACCTTGAGCGAGACTCTTTCCACAATGTCAGACATTTATAATAACAATCAGAGCCTGTCATTGCAAAAACAAGCACTTTTAGTGGACGTAAATGACGGTGCCAGCTTGCCCCAATAGCACCATACTGCAACCCGTGAGCAGCTGCCATCTACAGCGTTTTCCCTCAATACTGGACCAATTTCAGAAATTGTTGTCCTTATTAGTCGGTGAGACACAAAAACATTTACCCTTTAAGTAGGTCGTCCATGATGATTTTCATAAAGGTGATGTACTTTATCATAATCACAATAGTGATACCAATATGATTAAAAAAAAAGTGCACTCTTTGAAAACAATGAAAACAAACAATGACAACACACCGATGAGTTAGACCTGGAGCATCTGTACTCCATTGTAATTCAAAACACATTTACAACAGAGAGAGAGCACATCACTGATCATCCACAAAACACTGGAAATGAGTGAACAACAAGAGATGGGACTGAAGGGCTGTTGTCTAGCCCTTGAAGAAACGGCAAGGAGACCCTGCGCGTTCAGTACCCGGGGACGGAAACATGAGCTCTACCGATGAATGACGGGGTTTACCTGGCGGGACGAAGAACTCCCAGCGTAACTTAGGGTTGCTGGTTGCCAGCGGAGACCTGACACTGTTTGCAAACTCTATAGCGAAATAAAAAAAAATGTGTGGGTGGAAGGAAAGGAGGGAAGGAAGGGAGGGAGGGAGTGATAAGGGATAGACAGATGTCAAAACCAGATGTTGGTATGGACATCAAAGAATTGGAGAAATCAAATTGGGAAGGCTTTTACTGTTCTGCTCCTGTGATACTCTAAATGAATTTCATTTTATTTAAAGAGGTTATAATTCAGATTTAGTATAAAGCCAAGGTGTTTTCTACCCAACTAGAATTTCAAGAAAATCTTAACTTGCTCTTACTTGCTACGCAGCTCTTTTATTACACTTGAATGATAATAGTTAAAGGGCAACAACAGCCATTTTTAAAACATTGATATTATTCTGGAGGCTACATAACATGATGGAAAATATACTGCAACTTGCTCATATACGGACATTCATCGACCTGCAGAGCCGAAGAGCCCCGCAGACACACAGTTTTAGACATACGCATGCGTGACTTCAACAGCCACAGTCCTAGACGTACGCATGCGGCAGTTTAAATGACAACAGATAAAAAATGGCGGTATAGCAAGACAAGGAAACTGTTACAGTCAACAATAAGCAATAAGTGTTTATTGGTAACAAAAGGGATAGCAGGTTTATTTATATTGCAAATGTTGTTGAAATTCTATACTTCATTCAGATCACCGACAGGCAGTTGCTTTTTACCGTGATGACGCTGGTTTCCCGGCGTGCCGTAAATTGCAGTATATTTTCCATCATATTGCCTCCATAATAATATAAATGCTTTAAAAATGGCCGTTGTTCCCCTTTAACAGATATTTTTGTTGGATCTCAGGTCTAATTAGCTTGTGAAACCGTCTACATTGTGAAAAGCAAATAGGGGACTTTAGTGTAAGTGCCAATTAAAGATCTTTGTCTATTGAGCAGATAAAAAAAGGTAAAGCAGGAGTGTATGTTGCTTGATAGTAGTCAGACACATTAACTCTGATTTAAACATCATTGGGTACAACAAAACAGAAAGAGAGCCAGGCTGAAATGCAAAAGGGGAAAACAAGCCAGCAAGGAGAATATGCTAATCAAACTCAGAAACAAAAGATGTATGGAAAAGAAGCTGCTGGCTCGGTGTTTGGATGTAGACAGTTCACTAACCTGCTGTCGTTTCCCTTGGCGGGTGATATTCAAATGATCCTGGTGCAGCTATGCTCGGTACGTTCTCTCTTCTCTGTGACGACTCCTGGGAACAGGGAACACCGGCCTGCAGGGAAATTCAAAGATTATCCGTTGGATGGCTGGGTGACTGTTTCTTTAAAGGTTAAAGATTGGTTAGCAGCCTCACCTGTAAAGTTACTGGCTGACTCTGCTGTGTGCTGAATCCTGATTGGACAACATTGGAGATGCTTTGAACAGATGATTCAGGTTTTTGTTGTTCTTGTTTGGCTTCTGAAAACACAGACAACACAGTTTTATCAGTTAAAATCATATAATAAACATTTTTCCCCTCAACGTTATTTGTTTTATTTGTGATTTCCAAAAGTTAAAGGTCAAATTACAACAGTCCACAAAAGTATATGAGCAACCACAAGGGGTCAGCATAGCAACATGCTGTTCAGACCTGCAGGTGGCATTTGTTGAGCTGCAGCATTTGACTTCTTCTCCTCTGGAGCAGCTACTGACTGGCTCCCAGTCTCCCTAATGCTTTCTTCTGGCTTCTGCAGCTCCTATAAGAGTCACAGATGGTTTCAAAGTTGAAAAACAAACTAAACAAGCCTGAGATCAAGAGGTCTATGTAGTGCATGAGGTATATACATAAACAATGATTCCAGTCTTGAAGAGAATTAGTAGGGCTGTCAAAATGGGTTCTATGGGTGCAGTATGATTCCTGACAGGAGAGCACAGGTGACTAATTTTAGGATTCTTCTAGCACACTAATGACCTGTTTTTAATTTTAGTTTCAGGTTTTATTGTAATCAACTGTAAAAGATCCTAATCCTGACCGATGGGAGCGAGGTGGGCCGGCTGGGTGGCGTCGAATGCTCAATGACTTTCTCTTCTTGGACGTCCTTAGAAGTCGGTTCTGTGCCACTTTGTGCCTCCTTGGCCTTTGTTGACTCGGGGCTTCCTCCTGCGATCGAGGCGCGTGGACTGCGTGTTGGCGAGGGTGCTGACGAGGGAGCATCTACGGTGCTGTTGCTGATTTTGGAAGGGGACGCCTGGAAATGAGGAGGAGATTCCCTTCCTAGACTCTCAGGCGTGGTGGGAACGTCGTCACTTCCTACGTCGCCGTTGACCCGGAGCAAACCATCCGCCTAAATCAAAGAGAACAGGAATACTGTTGATACTGGCTTTATGTACGTACTTCAGGGTTCAAGAAGATACTTTAAAAGCATTAAATGTCCAGACAGCACCATCAGTCTTGATGAATATGCATCATTCATTCAAGTTTAAAGTTGTTTGGTCTATAAAATGTCAGAAAATGGTGAAAAATGTCGATCAGTGTTTCCCAAAGCCCAAGATGACGTCCTAAAATGTCTTGTTTTGTCCACAACTCAAAGATATTCAGTTTACTGTCATAGAGAAGTAAAGAAACCAGAACATATTTACATTTAAGAAGCTGGAATCAGAGAATTTTGACTTTTTTTTCTTAAAAAAATACTCAAACCGCTCTAAAATGGATATTGTGGCTATTCTGTTTAATTCAAAGGGATTTGGGATTGTTTAATTATTCAAACTTGAATGCACACGAGTAAATTTGCATCTGTATGAGATTTGTAATGTCTATAATTTGTTAGATTCTTTTATTTTCCAGTCTTACCTTTAAAAATATGACTTAGGTAGATGAATGAAAATTTGGTTTATAGGTATGAAACATCTGCAGGAAACTCTACTATCTCAAAATATGTTCAATAGTAAACTAAATAAATTGATGACAGAGAAATTTAAATAAACCCCATACCTAAAAACCCAGTGCCCTCTCTCATTTGTGGTCATTACCAGCCTCTCATCTCTGTTCGTTATTAGCTATTCATCTAGCTCACAACACCGTGCCGGCCTCTATGACAAAGAGGCACTAATGTATGTGTGAGGAGCTCCTAGTGAGCGGTAACTTAAGACACAGTGGTGGAGTTGGGTGAATGCAGGCTCCCCCTCCGCCTCCACCTTCTCATCCCTCTCCTAGCAGCCTGTGTGGGCCCTCTTTGTCTGCTGGGAGCCCACTTCACATTGAGAGGGCCCTACTTGTCAACTTCTTAAGTCAATAGGGAACAGAGGGCTCCATTGAAAGCGGGGCTCCGCTCAGACTCCTGACAAGACATTCCAGAAAAGCGCTGTGCTCCATTTGGTCTGGTAATAATCTGCCCCTCCCTCCCCGCCACACCAAAACACGAGATCTCATTTTGAATATTCCCCATTTGGATATTTTTCCAGAAGAAAAAAGGAAATGGATCCCGTTGAGAGCACTCGGAGCTAAATTGAAACATTACATGCTTCGTCTGGGAGGGGAAGTCTTGTGTTTTCCTAGAAACCAGCCGGCTCATCTCCATGGCGGCTCTGAGGCATCTTAATGTAGCTGCCAAGAGAGCTGGAGGGGAATTTACCCGGCAGACTGTGAGAAGGGCAGCCAACGCCGGGAAGTAACCACATGTTAAGTGGTCAAGACCTGAACCATGCCCACTGCAGGACTGTTGTGGTTACACTAACTACATATCAATCAGGAGAACTTTATTATCACGAGTAAGGAACCTAAATATAGCACACTGTGAAGTGTAGAGGTCTGTAGACACTTGAAAAGGCAACGACCCACAGTGGGATTTAGAGGATGCTGTAAAGCACATTTACAGCAGCAATGTGCCCAGTGCTGCAGGGATGATGTATTATTGTAGGCCAACCAGGAAGTTAGCATCGCCTTGGGCTCCCTCGACAAAAAGCCAATGGGATTTTTCCATTGATATTTGGATTACTGCAGAAAATAAACTCTGTGGCAAACAAATGTTTATGATACCTACACGTTTTGTTCAGCAAGATAATACTGACAAATGAAAACCACTTTTATGATTTTTGAGGAATGCAATCTCCAGAAGTAAAAAGCTAATGTTCTAAACGCTATAAACAGACTACACCGAGGTCACTTGAGTGCGAGTATACACAACGAGGCTGTAAAGGCGGACGAGTCGATGTGATGGCGTTAAGTAGTCTCATTTAGCCGCTTGTTAGCAACCGCCTTTTTTAAGACACATAAAGGCTTCAAAATTCATGACTGGGATATTTACTGATGTATTTCATATCGTAGAACAAAAGGTTAAAATCTCTTAAGCTTGTGTTAACCACAGACCTTATTTTAGGCATTAACTAAAAAAACATTGACTTCCAGACGAGGGAACCGGAAGTGCTAAAATGCTGACTCATTTCTGGGGTTTAGGACTCATTTCTGCAAGACTCTATAATACATTCATTTATATTGTTGGGAAGTGATCTGACATAATAATGACATAAGTACTTCTGAGTCAGTCTCACCTTGCTGGGCCATGGTTCAGCCGCCGTGGGTCGTGGCTGGAAGTAAGGCTTGGGCATCAGCAAAGGCACCGGTTTGGGCGACAGGGTTCTAGTGGATGGCGGCTCGGATGAGCGAGAGCGAATCTGAGGCCGCTGGTGCGAAGAGTCTTTAGGAAACTCTTCGATTCGGGCCTCCAGTGTGGACGTGAACTTCGGAGCCGGGGCGGACTGCTGGCGCAGATACCTCATGGGCCCGTTGGGGTCCACGTCGAAGGGGTCTGGGGTGGTCGGGGAGGCGGTCAGGGAGAGGGAGAGAGGGAAGGACGAGCAGGGTAAGGAGGGATCAGCAGATATGCTGCGGTCCAGGAGCTTTGGCAACTGTAGGCGCTCCAGGACTGTTTCACTGATGGAGAAACGCTGGGCGTAACGTGAGAGGATGACTGATGCCTCCTCTGGGGTTCTGGCTTTCTTGTACGCGTCCCGCAGCTCACCCTCTCGACGCTCCCTGTTGAAGAGGGGACGGAGGTACAGAAGGGATAAAAAAAAAAAAAAAACAGCTGTGAAAAATGTCAAGCAACTGATACTGTATGACCCAGTTTGATGTTAACTTTGCTCCTCTATTGGCAGTAGATATGACAACTGATTCAATCTGTACACCCATCATACATCATTTGAAATAGATTTGATCAAAGATGAAAACTGTTGTCTGACGCCGGGTTCACACTGGATGCAGAAGCGCTGCGCTAAGTTAATTGTCTCCTGAGCAGAAGCCAGGTTGTTCAAACCAGAAGCGCATTTCTCCGCTCCACTCAACAAGCGATTCTGCTCCTCTGCTGTTTTCTACAGACCTCTCTCTCTCTCTCTCTCTGTGTGTATGTGTGTTGTTACACTCGCTCTCTGTTTAGATCCAACTGACTGAATATGTGAAATAAGTAGGTAATTAAAAAAACTACAGTCACAAACAGCAGTGACACTCGGCTAAACACAGTGGATGGAGTTTGAAATTTGATTGACGGTGGGAGGGAATCGGGGGAATTGAAACTCCGGGAGAACAGCAGGGTTAGAGGGGAGGGAAGTCAAAAGCGTGTGTTGGATGCATATTTTATCATATATTATATATTTATAGAAGATTATCAGTGTCAGATTCGCTTGCATCACGCAGAGAAAATAGACCAGATGTCGAAAATATTGCTGGAGATTGCGAGCCGGCCGCAGAGCTCAGTGTCACGGGGCGTCCTGTGTGAACTGCCCAGTTGGTTTACAAGGGCAGTGAAAGGACACACGCTTCTGCGTCCAGTTTAAACCCGGCGTTACCCATCATACCAAGACATCTATTTCTTCTTCACTATCAACTGAGCTGACCTGCTCTTCCTCTTTATTATTTTCTCTGTGGGAGACCTACTTAAATGAACTCCAGGAGGAGCTGCTGACACCTTTGTGCCACTAACAGGAATTAAAATGAAGATTAACTTCTGTTCTCTGAGAAAGACCTAGTTTTCCACTATACTACTATTGTTTTCTTTAGCTTTGCTGTTTTTAGCTGAATACAAACATCCCGTTTTTGTGTATTTCACCCACTTGTCCTGCACTATCTCTCTGTAGGTCTTGATACTTCTCCTCCTCTGGGAGATGCAGGGGTCTCCTGACATCAACTGTTCCATCATCTTCCTCTCCTCCTCCTTCTTGATCAGGTCCTGGGAGACGCTCCTCCTCCGGTTTTTCCATCGGGCCAGGTCCTGACACACAAACAGAACGGAAAGTGTTTCAGTTCCAAGTGAAACAAGGCGAGAGGGCTTGGCTCAGCTGCTCTGCTGTGGCCCTAGAAAACTGATTGAAGTTGTTTAACTGGGGCACAGCAAAACATTACTGGAGTTCGTGCTTCGGCCTGCAGGCAATAAATTCACTGTATATAACTGATAAACTCCTGACACAATGGAGACGAGAAAAAATTCATCTTAAAAGGAACAGTGTGCAACATTTCGGGGGATCTATTAGCATAAACAGAATATAATATTCATAACTCTGTTTTCTTAGTGAATGTTTATGTGAAATTAAGAACAGTTGTGTTTCCGTTAGCTTAGAATGAGCCCTTCATATCTACGTAGGGAGCAGGTCCTCTTCACGGAGTCCGCTAGCACTAGATGCTGCCAAATCCTACACACTATACCTTTAATCAAAAATAAAAATGAATACACAGACTGAGAGAAATAACAACATAAAGTCAGACAAATGCAAGACACTCACGTCCTGCCAGTGATCGTCCTCTTCCTTCATCATGTTGTACTGGTTGTGCATCAGCTCATGACGCACCTGACTGTGGGGCTGCAAGATGCCCTCCTCCTCGCCACGCATGTCGATCATACTCACACTCCTGAGGAGAGGAGGGAGAGAGAAACAGACAGAGAATATGGATGATGAAAAAGATGAGTTGACAAGTCATTACCAGAGTAGGATATGGTTTAGTTTTTTAGTTAGTCTGCTAGTGATTCCATACATTTTCCTCAGTGCATTGAATGTGGGCGTCTTTATCCTGAACCTAACCTTTTCCAAGACTCAGCAATGGCAAAACACGTGATATTCCACCCCAAATCTAAGTTTTTACAGTAGTATCAAAGAAAACACATCATCCACAAAAATGCTTTTGTGTCAATCCATCATTATTAGGGAAAGAGAATAACCTGTAACCAGTGGCTCAGATATTAAAATAAGATGCGTCCTTTAGGGTGCTTTCACCGGCTATAGTCCGTATGGCTCGTCTGAATCTGAGTGAAATTGATACTTTTGCTTGGTTTTCTATTTAGTCATAATTTTAGCCATCATTTGCTGATGTGCATTTATGAAGGAGCAAGATTATCTTTCTCGTCTTGAGAACTGCCACTTCTATGCAGGGAATCGCAGACTTTGCAATATTGCTGTTGAAGTTTTTTTCACTTTGCCTCAGCACTGATCTACTATGCGCATAGTCTGTGTGTTCTCTTCAGCCCAGATGTCAAGCAAACATCAGACTTCTGCAGAAGACCAGGTCAAGTCCTCTCCCACTCATGTTAACCTGTCGTTTACCAGTGTCTATCTCAACAAATGCCCGCACAGACAACCCGTAATCCCTCTGCATTTTGGTTCACTTTCTGCCATTGGGTGGGATTATGTCTCACTGTAATCAAACTGCACTAGGGTTCACTTGGAAATGGTCCGAGACCACATCTCGCAAGCAGTCTCAGACCGGCACTAGAGTACAATTACTGCGTTCATAACTGCCCAAATGAACTGCACCAGCTGAACCGCACCAGAGTTCGATTGAAACGGACAAAATGAGGGCTTGTGAAAGTGCCCTGACCACATGAAGGGAAAACTGTCCATCTTCAAAGGTAACTTCATCCTCACCCTGCAGGCAAAACTAACATTTTAGAACCAACACAACATTTACAATTCTTTTGGTTTGTTCTTTTGGATAATCACATCACATTCCAACATTTGTTTCAACAGGAAATACATTACATTACATTACATTAAGGATGTTAAGATGTCGTATAATGAGACCGTTGGTACCTGTGGTTGTGAGTAACATTGTGACGTGTTATGAGATGCAACAACCAGTATGGTCTTCATACAGTCAAAGCCTTGTTACAGAGAGTTTACAGTCTTCATATTTGTTCAGTCAGTAATGTTAAAGCATCCATTTTTAGATTACAGACAAGACAGTAAAGTGCAGCCTTTTTGTTAAGAGCAAGCGGCTCATCGCAGACTTAGAATGGGTAACATCATTATAATCTTGCTTAAATCATTTCCTGCTCATTAAAGTCATGAGTGTAATAATTGTTTTGACTCAGAAAATGTATGCATTACCAACATACAAAAGGTAAAAAAATAAACTTGTAGAAGAGTGTTTTCAATCTAAGAGATGACTGACATGTTTTGGTCAGTGGGACGGGTGCAGTATTGAATAACTGCTCCTCTAAATCAAAACTTTTAAACACACATTTGGGTCATCTCTTGGTTATGAATCATCTCTCCTGCTTCATGAAAAGCTGCACTTTTTACATTAGCAAAGCAGATTACCGTGATGTTTTGTTTTGTAAGGGATGGGGTGTTGGGAGGGTGGGTGGTTGAAATGGTTGCGTTACGTGAAACATGCAGCTGGCAGAAGCACTAAGATGATGTGCGATGAGCACAGATTAGTAAGTCCTCTCCACAGTCACTACTGCAGGCACTTTGAATACATCTGAGAGGACTGGACTGTTGCCAGCCACAAAGACAAAAAAAGCATGTCGACTAGATTTATTGAAAACATTTTCATATTTCAGATCAAGTGTAAGGTCTAGGGGCGTTGTTTGACACTGTTGAAGCAAGCCGTTTAACTCAGAATTTGAATTTAAGTAATGCAAGTAGGAAAAATCTGCTTAATTGGGAGACATTTTTGTTTTCAATGTAAAGAAAACTTTTGTAAAGAGTTGTCCTAAATCATATAAGATCATCTTGTAACAAATGTAGTGATACATCAGCCCTTACTGACCATTTACACCTCTATGAAAACAGAAATCTATATAAATTACTATCTTTACAAAGAATATTTTGGTCATTTCAGTCTTCAGTGTGGTTTTATAAATGAATCAATCTCATGTAACTCAAAATTGTGACTGCTTGGATAAATAAAAGCACTAATTAATGAGATTCAGTAGAGAATTAGCAGTAAGATGTATTACATGAAGGCTTTGAGGGGCTATTTTAGAGGATTTTCTACCCTGGTGAGAGTATTGAGTACTTTTGTGGAAAGCATTACATTCTTGGGATGTTTCTACTATTAAAAACTGAAGCCCTGAAAGGCAAGTGAGAAAAAAAAAAATCTGATGATCTATTTTCTAAGTCTGATCTAAATGGTTTTCCTCTCCTGTGTGTATGACAGGTGAAAAAAAACGGTTTTGCCAGGATAATCTTTCTAAGTTACTTTTCTTTTTATCTGTAAAAACAGGTGAAAAAGAAAGTTTTGGCAGGTGAATTTGTTTTTGTTATGATCATTTTTTGTAAGCCGTTGTTGTTGTAATGTTAATTTTGGCCACATGAGGCCTAAGTGCTCCACTACTCCATGCTTGTTCTTCCAGTTTTAATTTCTCCATGCACTGTAAACACAAGGTACATAGAGTATATTGTGTTTTAGCAAGTTATGTAAATGAAAACTCACCTGGAAGAACACATGAATGCTTTTAGTCCTAGTTAGAACATGGGGTAGTGGTGTGCTTCAACCTCTTGTGGTCAAATTGAGTATTACAATAACAAACACTTAAGGAAAAATAAGGAACTTAGAAAGCTTATCCTGGCGAAACCTTTTGTTTCCACCTGTTCTTAAGTGATAAACTCAGGAGAGAAAACAATTTAGATTTAGAAAATGCATCACCAGAATAGTTTTTTTCTCACTTGCCTCTCAGGGCCTCCGTAATTACAAGATGATACAACATAAAGATTTTAGGAACTGACACGAAATATTTGCTCATGTGACCTTCAATCAAATACCATCAAAAAAACCTGAATGCTTCAAGAGGGTTCTTTAAATTACTCCATTAAACTGTTGGCAGATTCTCCCACTTGCGTTAAGAAAAATCCAATTCGAACACTCAGTGAATGATTGAATGAGTTATTGAACGGGTTTTGTTTTGTAATGCAGAGCGGTGCTGGGCCAGACAGCTGAGCCTCTGAGCAGTAAATGGACAACTTACTGTGGGTCATCTGACACACTATGTGTGCGGCTGAATCTACAGAAGGCAGAGAGCGTGGAGAGAGAGAGCACAATCACAAATGAATACACGTCATTCACTCGTGTGAATATCAAAACACAGTGATGGGATATTTGACAGCTAGTGGGTAACACATACTGTGTTGTGATCACAGCTGACAATGAGTTGACAGATTTAACACAGAATGGTTCATTAATAATGTTTTAAACATGTATGGTTTTGTATCTATGCACAGATGTTTCTGTCAGTTTCTGGGTTTAAGGATGATCCTAAAACCAAACACAAGGGGGCAGTCTTATCCAAATCACAGCCAGAGCAGAACAGAGGACAAGTTTACTGCATCCCTGCAAACCAAAACATTGCTAGCATCCAACAGATGGTAATGATCTTAGAATGCAGCTGACACTTAACTATTAACAAAAAAAAAAAAAAAGAAGAAGCACATGCATCTTTTATTAGACAGCACAAGAGCAACATCAAGGATGTGGCTCTCATTCTGTCTGTGACCGCCACTTGTAGGTTTGGCCTCAACCACAAAAGGTCTTCACACACATCTTTTTTTATGAAGCTGCCTCTGTGATGTTGGAGGAGTGTGAGAGTGCGGCCGATGGTTTCTCGCCACAAGAGAACAAGGAGGCTAAATTAAGAGAAGAGAAGCCTCGCTAAATCAGGACCAGATAGATTGTTTTCTAAGATGGCCATCTGCCATATGGTTTGTTGTAGTAAAATGTCTACTTGGCATGTTTTTTCAGCGTGTGATACAGTAGAGCTTGCATTAAAGCCTGTATTTTATTGGCTTACGTTGGAATGGTCGATGTTTGATTGATTGATAATGATTCGACCAATTTATGCATTCAAGAGTTACCAAATAATTCTGGTTCAAATGGGATCAAAGTCACTGCCTTTGTCCCCTAATTGGGTCTCCTGAAGAAATCAAAGGTTGCCAACTAATTTCATGCGAAGTTAATCAAAGACCACATTCTCAAACGTTTCTCTCTTCTCCAAATTTCAGAAAAAAAAGCAAAGAAATGAGAAAAAATACATATTTTTCAGAGTTTCCATGCATTGCCTGTACAATAACAATTGCTTTTTTTTTTTAGAAAACAATATAAATCTGCATTCATGTGAAAAAAGGTCATGCAATCTTTTGGTAGTTAAATCATCCGTTTCGGTCTGAAGTCGAGGCCACATGCTGAGATTGAGCATTCAATAAGAATAGTCGATCCCTTTGATTTTAAAGTTGAATTATGTAGTTTTGGTTCAAAAGCGGTGGAAACTCATTAAATGTAGTGTAGTTGCTGGACGGGGCTCACGTTGCTGGAAGACTGCTGTCCAACCAAGAGTGTCCTCCTTGTGGGTCGTCACTTTCACTCAGCGCCCTTCCCTTCCGTCGGCCTGTATCGGTTGTTGCTGTTGTAGTGGTGGTTGCCATGGGAGCGGGCACAGGAAGGAAGCGGGGGGGACTCGGGGTGGTGAAGTGTTTGGGAGAGGTCAGCGTTTGACGGGCCCGCTTCTCATCTCGCTCTGCATCTGCGACAAACGGGACTCCAGCGGTTCCTGTCTTTGCGGCCGCCTCCTCCTCCTGCTGCTGCTCCGTCGCAGGTGGACGTTTCCCGGAGGTGATGACGGGGCTCGTTGCAACCACGGGGGTTGCAGCGACGTTTGCTGCTAGAGTCGCCGAATGCTGGAAGAGTTCCTCTGAGCACGAGCGAGCTGGAGTACTGCAGAAAGCAAAGCAAACTGAAACGCACTGCTGCCTGGTTATCATCCTATATCATCAGACAGCATTCCTCTGGAGGAACCTCCTAAACGGAGGTTTTTGACGACAATAAATCTGAGAAAATAGCATAGCAATGGTCACAAATCCCCTCCGAGCAGACTGAATGTGAAAACAAATTGGCGTCACAAAGCCAAAGCAAAATTCGCTGAACGCTCTGTTGTCTGTCATCCTGTGATGAACAGCTACTTTCTGAGAGGCTTATTATTGGACTATAAATTCCCAGCATGCACGACAGGGAGAGAAAGGCTGTGAAAAGGCCAGGCTCCAGTCCCAGCCTGCTCAGGGTCAGGGAAGGAAGAAAGCCTCATTTCCTTACATCCTGAGGGTGGGTCGCATGTTCGTGTTCCCTGCGAGTGTGTTTGCGTGTGAACACCATACAGTACATTTTTGTGTGTGTGCCTGCTGGTGGCATGTACGGGTTTTGTGTTTGAAGAAGTGTGTGGATTTGTTCCAAGGCTTTGATGGGAGAGGTCAAGCAAAAAAGATGTGTCAACACAACACACAGGCGACTAGTAACAGTACAACTGTTTTTGAAAGAATGAACTCCTGGCAACAACGAAACACACAAATTGCAGCCTCAGTTTTCTTCTTGACAGATGCAAGCTGTTACCAACTAAACAAGCTGATATCAAACCCTTATAAAGACATCCTGGAAATCCCCCCTTTTCCCTTGGAACCCAAATATTCACAAGCCCGATTTCCTTTGAGCATTCTTTTCACTCCCATGTAACGCTAACTATCCAATCGATGCCATAACATCTGTGTCTGAATAAGCTGGGGTGTGACTCTAATAACTCTCCAACAGGACTGTGAATGAAACGTCTGCTGGACCAGGAAATAACACCGGATAGGGCTGGATTGTGAAATAACAACAGAGGCCTAAAGTGACATTTTTCAAGAGAGAATCATTGTCATCACACAGCTCATAATCCTCTCCTTGTTACCTGACACAAAGTGTGAAGTTTGTGACCCCTGGCTGGCCTGCTGGGTAAAGACCCTGCATCACAACAGAGAGGTCAACAGGTTTCATTGAACCTCTTTGCTGACTCACTGTTGTGCTGCTCTGGATAAGAACGGCTCTGGAAACAATGTCCCTGTTCAGACCTGGCATTATCATGCGTCCTGAGTGAGCCGATCACAAGTGGACAGCTTTAAATACGTCTGTTCACACCTGGCATTGACTCTCCACATGCGTCTTGAGTGACCACTTGTGATCCGATCTCACTTCCCCGCTCTACGTGCAAATAAACATGTAGTTAACACATGGCTAATACAGCAGACGTTGTGACGTAATATGACATGAGTGTCAGTAGTAATCTACATATTTGTGAAGTCTGGAACATTTTTATAACATCAAATTGTAAGGTTATTGTACATGATCTGATAATGGCTGTGCCAAAGAGGTAAAAGGGCTGGATGGTAACACCAGCTGTGAAAATTTAAACAATTTTCTACCAAAGAAACAGGATTATTAACTGGGACATTGTTTTTGGACAGATGTGCTGCTGCTGTTGAGATTTTTGTAATTTTTCAGTGTTTTAAGTGGAATAAATGAAATTCCATTCACTTTCACTGTATGGTGGTGCAGGTGGGAGTCTCAGTGGCAGATATCTCAAATTTTGCGCATGAAGCTGAAATTATCTGCATTGCTAGATGTCCCTTGGGCTAAGTGAGTTCTTTTCTGAATTGGGTGAACTGAGTCTTTGATGAAACAAAAGTTCAGCTGCAATAACACTGCTGACTTGAGTCGATTCATGGCCAATATTAAAAGAATTCTTCACATATTCAGCATTGCACTCCTATAAAGTCTACATCGAAAAATCAAGCAGCAGCATCAGAGACATCATCTATGCGTTCCAATACCGATACTCATACCATACCATTTAGTATTCCAGAAAAAGATTCAGTATGTCCCAATACACAGTATGTCAAATGCAGTATGCCAAAAATACCAGGATGTCCTACTACATCCGTTCGCATTTTGCAGTTTGCAAGCCAGCGTGCTTGTCTGGCCATTCTGACTCACAATCCTCTGTGAAGCCGATATATGAGCAAGTTCAAGTTGCAATGTTATGAAGACGTAGTATGTCCCAATAGTATTCATACCGCACGCGACAGTACGTACTTTGTAAGGGCAGCTGCAGTATGTACTAAAAGTAAAAAGAAAAAGTATGTGATTTGGAGCGTAGCCCTTATTTTCTTATTCCACACATACTTCTTCCCGTTCAAAACCTGGCTCCTACAATACCCACAATACAACTCAACCGCTGACAGTTCAGTCAGAGATTCAGGTGTGTTTTATTCTAGTAGTGGCTAATGTAGCTTTGATCGTCTGACCTGCAGCAGAGATGAGCAGCGGGCTACAGAGCACTAAGAAACACATCTTTCTAACTCCAAGCCCCCAATTTCTTCTAATTTTCAAACTAATTTTTTGTAGTCTTCAGCTTCAACACTGACTCAAGTGACATCACTTGAGGCAATTTATCAGACTTCCCGTATCTCCCCTCCGAAGACACAAAAGGCGTTAAACAACATATGCAGCAGTACTCCCTAAGACCTGTAAACAGACTTTCAATCGTGTAAAATCAGCGGAGCCCCCCTTTAAGGGCAACATGTAAAAAACAACAACATAGAAAACAATATCAACAGTTAATCATTAGAAGAATCTAAACCAATAGTTTAAAATTCTATGAGGGAATCTATTATCTATTATTATATATTTAGATTTGGTTAATTTAGAGGAATTATGAATCAGAACCAAGTCGATAAAAAGGGGATTGGGCTGCTGATTTGGGGTTTTAAGAAAAAGATAAATCAAGGTGAAGACCTTTGCTCAGTGGTGACCTTCAGGTGAGTTACAGTCTCCGTGGGGGAATCTGCATGGGGCTGGGGGAGGCTACAGGGCAGAGGCTCACTGCTCCTCCTCACGCCCGCTGCATGGACCTCAATGCAAGGTGTGGAGCCAGTCTGCTCCCCTTCCTCCTCGTTCATCTGAATCTGTATCTGGGGTTCGGGGGATGGGGTGGGGGACGGGCTGGGGGACTCCCCAGGTGGGTCGTCTAAGCTAGGGACCTCATTTGGACTGTTAGATCATTCATTCACACACAGGAAAGGACGACGTAATCATCACGTTGGAGCGACATTAGCAACAATGACACGAGGATGACCACAACATGTTGGACGTGAGACATGGAGGGAGGGAAAAATGGGATGAGGGAAAATGAGGTTCACACACGAGACGTTAAGGGAGGCGAGAGGGAAAACACCATGATGGATGCAAAGGAAGGAGATGGAGGAAAAAATAAAAAAATGCAAAATCAATTAATACATGCGTTTTGATGTAACATGATGGATGATGTTTATAACAGGGTGAATGAAAGACAGACTAACAACACACACTGGGTGATACACACAGGAATAACTCACACACAGTACACACTACCCTACTGTATATGCACCCACTCGCAACACTTTTTGGAAATGTAAACACACTGGTGTAAGACTGCAATTAGACTGCAGATATTTGGATTTTAATTAAATATCTTCGATCTCCTGCAGCAGCTACGGCTAAATAATGCTACGTCCAAACCTCAAAACATGATCCTTCAAAACCTACTTCCAGTCAAATCCTGGCACTCTCCGCACACCACGTGTACACACACACACACACACACACACACACACCACTAACACTGCACATACTGATACTAAAACAGATCAAAGCACTATAAGGAATCCATAAAGCCAGCAGAAATATCAAACTTGTACAGTGAGAGGAGAGACACTGGCAATAAAATGTTTAAGAGAATAAAATTGTGATCCCAGTGCTCTCAACATGCCAAACCAAGAAATGCCAATAAGACCATCTGACTATACTGTAATCTGCCTTGTCTATGCAGCATATTTCACACTTTCTCTTCAATCAGAGTCAGAGCCAATGAAAACATCTGGCCTCCTTCAGCTACTCCCATATGTACAATAATCAACAGTGTAAACATGAATCTGCAATTTGACATGAGCGACACCGTTCTCTTGCAAAATCATTTAACAACACAGAATTAAGCAAAAAAGATGTTGGTGGGTATTAGACATTGAGAATAATAAACAACTTATGATTTATACTCTAACATCTAAAGTCATTCTGTCTATCTGACACTTTTTTCTAAAAATACTATAACTTCATGGTCTAATTCCACCCCTATTAAATTATGTTGTGTCCAGAATTTCTCCTGCTAAAGTAAACTTACAGAACATGCAAGAAGAAGACTAGATCCTCATATAATCATGCTGCACATTTTCTGGTCAAACTGCATTTTCAGCAGAGTTCTCAACCAGAAAATCCATGACAACCTTTAATTTAAAAAAAGGTTTTATCTGCAGCAAATCCATTTCAAGCTAAAACAAGGTCACAGTTGTCCAACATGTCCCCAGATTACCAGTTTATTACGTAATAACACTCCTCCTGATCGTCACCAGCAGCATTCAGGACCACACACCTCATGTAATATTCACAGTTGCTTTGAATATTGTATGTAAAAATGTTTTATACAAGAAATCTTTTGTCATGTAAAGGGGTTAAATGTTTCATTAAGACTTTTTACATCATGAAATCATTGTATTGAGTTCAGTTGCATAGAACAGCATTTCATTAGATTAGAGAAGCTTTACACTGTGGTTAATAACAATACAGTGTATACTTGATTTAAACCCTAATTCTCAGCGTGTGGTAGAAATACACTCCATCAGTTTTTACTTGAAATCAAATATATAAACTAACTAAAATAAATGACGTGCCAGCATTCCCTCTGTATTATGTGACAGTGATTCTTCCCTTCTAATGACTACCACACAGTGAGACTCACCTGAACGGTCTGTCTCCCCCTACAGGGGAAGTAGCAGTACTCCAGCTCTTGCGTGCTCCCTCCTCTTTATCGTTCTTCTTCTTGCGGAGCGGCGTGGGCATGTATCCACTCTGGTTGCTCTTGTTGGGCAGGTACTGGTTGAAGGGCATGGCGGTTCGCGGCTCGCTGACGGACGTCCGGCGTGCCGACATGTCATCCTTACGGACGTCTGGCATCTTCCTGTGGGGGGCGCCGTCAGACTCTGAGTCACTGCCGCGGCCTTTTGAGAGGAGGAGACGGGAGGAATTAAGGATTATTAATCGTGTCACAGAGAGGATCATTCTGTAGCTAATTTGTTCGCAAATTCAGGTTTGCAGATGGATTTTAGAACAAGCCGAATTGCACAATTATTAGGGCTGTCCTCAACTGAAGAAATTCTTAGTTGACTAAGAAGTTGATTTAATCAACAAGTCTGTGAAACTGAGTTTCTCCACAAAGAATCACACAAAAGCACAACTTAAAATCTTTTTTCCTCGCCAAAATTTTGCGTAACTTTGGAGTGTTATTTAGCCTCCTTCTCGACAAGCTAGTATGACATGGTTGGTACCAATGGATTCCTTTCTAGTTTCATATGAGTCCAGTAACTTCATACTAGCTTTAAAACCCGCTCCAACCTCCGAAAGATGGAATAGTGGCTGGGCCCGAAGGCGGGCCATCAGATTTTTAAGAGGTTAATTAAAATTCAATAGTGTTTTGGAGAATTGATAA
>CAKAOI010003371.1:2478-18391 GCA_916701655.1 Sebastiscus albofasciatus
GGCGGGGCGGCGGCGAGCGGAGGAGAGGGGCTGCTGGGAGAATCACAGGAAGCTGCGCTCAAGAAGGACGAGTCTGGAGGGTGAGGAGGAGGAGGAGGAGGGAGGGAGGAAGAACAGGGTGGGAAGAGTCCAGTAGATATGATGAGAAACGGAGGTGTAGAATAGAGAAAAGGATGGAGGGAAGAATGTAAAAGCCTTACCACAACGAGCATTTGTGTACATCTTTTTATATATATATATATATGCTATATAATTCATATAGCCCAATAATCTCAGATGTGTCCAGCGTACGACACCTTCTGTCCTCTACCCTCGATTCAGATAAAGAAAACTCACTTCAGCTCTATTTCAGTGAAAGGTTCAACGGTATATTCGGCAGTTTTGAGAACCATTTTGAGAACCAATCTCGGAAATTTCAGATTTTTTTCTTGTAAATTTACCACTTTAATCTCAAAGAATATGAGTATTTTCTCATAAATTTGTGAGTTTTTTCTGGCAGATTTTCCCCTTTAATCTCAGAGAATATCCAAGTGTTTTTTTCTTGTAAATTTCTGAGTTTTTTTCTCAGAAATTTTACCATTTTTGATTTCAGTTCTCTTTCTTGAGAAGAATTTGAAAGTGTAATTGACATTTGTCGGGGCATAAAACCAATGATCTGTTGATCTTTACGAATCAAGACTCTATAGTCCAACAATGGCATGTTTAAATAAAAAATGGAATCGAATCGTGACCTCAAAACCGAAGTCAAATCGAATCAAGGATTTGGAGAATCGTGACACCCCGACTCTATACACAGCTAGCAGCTAGTCCGGTTGGAAAATGTAAACATATCGCCCTAGTGTACACCACGAGAGCAACGTGAAAGGAATGAATGAAATGACGTGAAATATTCAATTGAATATTAAATATTTTGTGCATGTGAGCTGACTGGAAGCTGTTGTGAATGATTTAGTGACGCAGGTGTTTAAATGCAGATAACCAACAACCTCAATAATATTCCAGGGAGTCTTGATGTGTTTCCATGCCGTCACCCTGCCGGTGATGTTATTTTAAATACATATATATATATATTATTTTAAAACAGAACTCCTCAAAGCTACGACGCGTAGTTCCTGCAGCCAGGCTTTGACAGACGCTGGCTCAGGCGGCGCTGTGATTGGCTCAGAGGGAGCTCCAGATGGCACCGGTTCAGAGTCTGAACTGTGTCGTAGCAGCCGTCAAACAATTCCCACCGTAACACGGCTGCCAAACCGGTCCCCTTCCTGCCGCATTCAGGTGATTAAGGACGCTGCGGCGCCTGCAGGGGCCTGAACTTCTGAAAACTTTCTGCCACTCAAATCAGCCCAGAGAAGAGAAGAAACTCAAATAAAAGCAGGGAACAAGATTTCCCTCTTCATCGCGTCGTGTTATTTTAGTTCTGTGCCGTCCAGCTCGGTTTAATTTCCTCTTATCTGCACAATGTAAACGTAGAAGAAGGAAACAATAAAGTGGATCTGAATGAATGATGACGGTTAGATTGTAAAAATGTAATAATGCAGATTAATTTGCTGCTTCAGCTGCAGGCTGCTGGGACAGGTCCAGTTGTGACTGAATACAAAGAGGGCGTTTTATAATGCATGGTGTCATCCTCTACTGTCTACTGCACACTTTCTGAAGGCAGTGGGTTATCAACAGCTCATAAAACTGAGAGGGTCTCAGTTTATTGTGCAAACAACAGTTGCCTTTACGACATCGTAACCCATCAAATCCAGTATATACTGTACTAACTGAACTACATTATGCTCAACAGCATCAGTGCTTCTGCTTTATGGACTCTACTGGCAGTAAAAACTCCTTCCATCCTTTTAATGTAACACACGCTGAAGACATCACATAGCCTCCTTTAACAAAACGCACAAGTGTACAAACAGAAGAAGAAGAAGAAGAAGTCGTCAAGGTACGGTGGTTTTAAGAGTCAATCAAATGTCAACTTTTCTGCATCATACAACTCAGGTTACATCGTCTTGAGAAGTGAATCACTCATATCACAGAGAAGATCACAGAATCGATATACCTGCTTCATCTGAGTCCATGTGGAGGTAGAAGGAAGTTACCGCTTTTATTGTGGTAGTCTGAGTAACGTGACGTCATATCCGTTCCGTATCCGTCAACCAAAACAAACCTCAGAGAGTAGAAAACGTTGGAGGGTCAGCGTGGATACGACCTGCACCCTCCATGTTAAATCCAGCGTGGTAAACACTACACATCCAGGAAAGGAGGGAAACACTTTGGGTTCACACATTGACAGGAAATGCAGAGCTAGACGGAGCAGAGCTAAAGCTGCATGCTAATGAAATATGGCCCAAAAAATGTCCAAAAAAAGCCGAAATATGTAGAAAAAAAGGTTGAAATATGTCTGCAAAATATCCTAAAAAAAGTTATCAGGAAACGTTATGGTATGTCGGTAACATGGTGGTGGAGCCGGCCGTCGCTCTCGTCTCCGTGGTCAAACGGGCCGACGCTACGACTGTAGAGCACCCAGATACTGACGTTTCTGTTAAATACATTGAAACGGCCCCGATGGAGCTGACCATGGATGGATGAAGAGAACGGAGCTGATGGGAGAGCTAGAGACCACCTTGGAGAAGTTAGAGGAAGTAGACACGTCTGGTTTTCAAAATAAGGTGTTAATAAGGGAACTGTATATAAATAAATACATCTATGGAAATCAGATTGATGGATTATATTCAGCAGAAGTATAAACCAAAGTCCCTAGAAGTGTATGATTCAACTTTTCACTTTGGCTCAGTTCAACTCATCGTGAGATCAAGCAGGATCCTGTAATCACCAAATACAGCTCTACATATTACATGCGTGCGCCACATTTACATTTTCAAAACGGTCTGCAGAAGAGCCACAGCTCACCTCCAGCAGGAGAAAACCGTGACTTTACTGAGCAGCTGTAAAAGTCCAACATGCAAGCCTCTGAAGCCAGCTGCTGATGACGATTTACCAACTCTATCACTGCATCGAAACTTGTAAAACCTCGTTAGCTAACGCTCCTACTTTCAGACTTGTAAATGTGAAATGATCTCCATACGGAGAGTTGGTGGTGTGCCAGCGTGTTAAGCTCCTCTGGCCACGTGAAGCCATGCAGCACAGACTGCCTCACCTCGGCCTCGTTTACTCATATGGCAAGAGAGTAAACAGTGTGTTTGTGCATACAGCAAGTCAACATCCCAGCAAACAAGCAGCCAAGACGGGGCTCATATATATGTATGGATGTATGTGAATGCTGCACACACCACATACCCTCTGCTCTGTGTATATATGTGTGTGTGTGTGTGTTGGACAGTACCCAGGTTCCACAGGGTCGTCTGTGCAGCCAGCTCTTTGGCATCATCCAGCATCACACACAGCTTGTCTGGGAGGTAGGTGCTTCGTGTTGACGGGATCACCACCTGCACACACACACGTTTATTTACTAGGGATGTTCCTAACGACTAATTTACCTTACGTTTAAACGACTAGTTTAGAAAGCCGATGTGGAGGGAGGGCACATGGTTGCTGCTCAGCTGCAGGGGAGAGAGGTGGAGTGGCTCAGGGAGAAGTTCGTGACGGGGCTCCTGGGCCGGGACCTCAGAGTGGGCACCGCCCGGTGGACGTAGCGGCAGCCGTCGTCCTAGCAGAGGACCATCTCGCGGTCCGCACTGGAGGTGCGAACACCAACCCTCGCGCCCAGAGGCCCTTGCCCCACTTGAGTCAAGTGATTCACATGTTTTGTCAGCGTCAGGTAAAGTATGGCACGGTGACGTAAAGGTAAATGTGAGAAGAAGTTGAAACAAAGTGAGGTAAGCTGAGGTGAAATTAGGTGAAGTGATGTGGTCCTGACGTAGATAATAACTGACCTCCTCATGCAAGTCAACGGTGCACAACACTCTGCATTACTGCATACATAAATCTCTTGTTAATGTGCAGAACGCTGGTCTGTTGTTGTGGATAAGCAGTGGTTAAACTGTGTAACTGTGTAATGGGATTGGTGCACAGACCTTGTACAGCAGCAGCGGCTTCCCGTCGTGTCCAGGTGTGGAGTACAGGTGGTACTCGGGCTGCGACCAGTGGCTTTTGCAGCAGTAAAAGTCGAGCAGACTGACGGCGGAGCCGATCTGACCCTGCTTCAGAGACAGCAGGCTGGTCGGGGAGAGGGGAGTGCCGGGAAACAGGGGGAGCATACAGCGGTCCGAGTCCTCTGGTGATACAAACACAAACACTCACAGGGTTAGCATGAGCGCTCACTCAACCGACGTCACTACCTCTGTTTGTTTCTACTAAATACTTCCAACAGAAACCGTCTTTCCGTTCTGTGAGGATGTTTCAAACCAAAATGTTTTATTGCACCTCGATCCTGTCCCATTTCTGGGTAGATTGTTGGATATTTCTTGGTCACTTCCGAGAGGAAACGAGGGGAATGAATCCACATTTTTATTTTACATGTTCACAACGTTTTCCTGAACACCAGCATTAATCAAAGCAGCTCGACTGTCGCAGCCGTACGTCCGTCCTTCATGAAATATCAGCAGCGTTAGCTGTCAGTAAACAAGACACTTGAGCTGCTGTAATCACCATGATATATGAAACATATCCAGTTATGCTAATTATATCATTAATCAAACCGGGGTGTGCATTCATTAGTGAATTTCTTCTATGTCAACATGCCTCGTCTTCAACACATAATACGAACGTTATCTTAAAGCTTGAAATGCTCCAACAAACTCTGGCTTCCGTGATTAAATGCAAATGCACGCTGCTCTGTTTGCTTTGCTTCAGTTAATGGAAATAATTAATTTTCATTTTGTTGTTTACTGTTTCAACAGTTTGCGTGAGAACATCAGTATATCACTGTTAAACTATTTTACATTTTAATTACTGAGAATAAATAGCTGAGATGACTGTTGTTACTTCCTGCCCTCTGAACATATTTAGGGTTCTCTTTTTTAAGATTTCTGAATCTCAACACGAAGATAATCAAAACAAGTTGTGTGTTTTCTATTGTATCTAGTTGGGACTCATTTCCTGCACACGTTTCTCTTCACTAAACTGTTGAACAGTGTGCTCTGCAGCAGGAAACAACTTCACAAGTCCTGACAGTCTGACAACATCCAGTTTGTTGTGGAGTCACGTGGTGCTGCTGAGCTGCTTGAGCTAATGAGCTCCTGAATTTATATATTTTACCCCTCTGTTCCCTGTTTATTAATCCGCCACATGACCCCCGGGGAGCGGGGAACCGTATGATGTAAAAATGGCTCTGAAACCTTTTTAATCCAGTTTGTTCCAAATCTCTAAACACGGCTCAAAGAACAGTTTGTATATCTGTCACGACACCGAAGTGGTGGATGT
The DNA here is from genome assembly GCA_916701655.1 of Sebastiscus albofasciatus. Classification (NCBI taxonomy): domain Eukaryota; kingdom Metazoa; phylum Chordata; class Actinopteri; order Perciformes; family Sebastidae; genus Sebastiscus; species Sebastiscus albofasciatus. The sequence goes on from CAKAOI010003371.1 coordinate 7,855, forward strand.
GCCGTTGGAGCGCTAAAGTTAGTCAGCATTGTATTTTATTATATTTTAAACTGTGGACTCCCTGAGTTTGATTCAGAGGTCGGGCTTGTTACTGCAGTGGAAACAGGTTTAGAGAAGGAGTCGATTCAGCTAGTGATTTAAATAGTTGGTCACGTTGAGGAAAAAGCCAAAAATCCTCTGGTTCCAGCTCCTCAAATGTCAATATTTGATGTTTTCTTTGTTTTCCAACATAGTAAAACTTAATATTTTGGTGTTTGGGACTCTTAGTTGTACAAAACAAGTAGTTTGTAGTAGAGTTGGACCACAGACTGTATATAAGAAGTGGATGTAGTCACTGTGACGTCACCCATTGGTTTGTGAAACTGCGGTTTTGAATCCCTGAGTTGGTTTTTGTCCTTTTTTTTGCAACCAGAAGTGACACGAGAGAGAGGAGCTAAGTACTGCAGTTTTGAAGACTTGAGTTCGGCATTTTGGCATTTTCACAATCTTAGTTTTTGGCCGTCGCTATCTTGTTTTTTTGCAACCAGAAGAGACACCAGGGACTGGAGCTACTGCGGTTTTGAAGCCTTGAGTTCGGCATTTTGCCCGTCACCTCCTTGGTTTTTCCACCTGTGAAAAGCTTGTTGTTTAATTCCCGTTAATTCCAGTCCTTCTAACTGATTTCTGATTTCTGTCAAAGTGAGAAGCTTTAAATTCACTCAGCTGCTGGACAGAAATAGCTTCTCTCGCTCCATATATCCATCTCTCCCTCTGAATCATCTCCATCTTTCCTCTAAAGCTCTTCCTCTCTTGTTCCCTTCATCTCCATCAATCTCTTTCTCGGTCCGGCCCTCCTTCTCAATCTTAAATCTGGCCCAAAACTCCCAAAGTGATTCCTTAATTCCTCTTCTCAGGAGTCCCTCTCCTCCCTCGCTTGTAGTAGTACAAGTACTGCTATGACATCTTTCCTCTCAAATATTTCACAGTCCTTTTGTGGGAGAGTGAACTCTAAAACTTTTCTCATTTTCAGAGATGTCTGCAGGCGACTAGAGTTTTGCTCCATCACCAGATCATTATCACGGCTGTATCAATAAGTCTTGATGGATGTGGTTTGTAAGTGGATAAGGCAAAGTTAAAAACCTGCTCAAACGTACAGGAGAAAAACAGAGAGCCGGTCTGCGTGCATTATAAAACAAGACAAAGGTATAGTACTGGTGTTTATTAGGGACCAGTAGAGTTCATAGAAGCAGAAGCAGCACATTCATCACACTGTCCTGGAGACAGTGTGATAGTAATAGTAATCTGCTGCCAAGAATCTACCTAGAAATGACCAATCCAACAATCTACCCACAGATTTCTACTGTAAAGATCTTCCAAAAGCAACAACTGTCCTCCCAAAACAGCTTTCCTTTATCAACGTTAAGATAGTCGGTAGAAAGTACTGTGATATTTGATCATGAAGTAAAAGAATTGATTTTACGGTATAACAAGTGTATTCATGTGGAGCACGGCTGCAGGCTGCTCAGTCATATCTAAAATGGAAATGATCATTCTGCTCCATATGAGCATGATTAATATTCTGCCATCTTTCTTGCTGCACATGAACAAAGTGCTCTTACTTTCACACTACGGTGGCGAAACAGGAACGGTTTCACCAAAGTGAAAATTCATATATCTTCATGTGAAATCTGTGCTTTGTGTTGTGAGCGTTGGAGCAAATCCTCACATTTGAGATGCTTGGCATTCATGTTGATAAATGATGAGTAATCAGTCACAACAAATGAAGCAATTATCAGAATTAACACACATTGAAGCTCCTCCTCACCTGCTCCTGTGTAGAAGGGGCTTCCCAGGCGTGGCGGCAGGGGCACTGTTCTCAGTGGGGAGCATGCGTCTACAGCTCCTCCCATCATCCCTCCATCGCTCCTGTGCAGGTAAAACGTCCCGTTCCCTCCACCTCCACCACCTCCTCCTCCTCCTCCTCCTCCTCCTGCAGCTGGGTTGTTTCCCAGGTATCCCCTGCTGTTGTATCTCCTCCCCCCGGCCACGCTCCCCTCTCTGATCCCAGCCGGTTTGGCCAGCGTCACCTCCACACTGGATCCGTCGATCTGGGCTCCGTTCATGAGGCTCAGCGCGGTGACGGCGTCGTCGCGGCAGCGGTAGTGAACGAAGGCGTAGTCGGTGAGCTTCTTGACGCGCTCCACGGAGCCCGGTTTGAAGCGGGAGAACTCCTGACGGAGAGTTTCTTCGCTGGTGCTCAGCATCAGGTTACGCACCTGGAGCACAGACAGGACTGTTTTATTGTTTCTAGAATATTTCTCTGACTTGATTCTGTCATCAACAACTTAATGTAACACAGAAGTTCAGTATGTAAACCTACGACAGCACATTAGGGCCATTGTAGGTAAGAAAAAATTATAATTACACAAGGGGGTAATATTCAGGGAAAAAAGCTCAGAAATTCTCTGATAATAAAGTCACAAATTTATGGAAGAAAAAAATTAAATTCTTTGAGAATAAACTCACAAATTTATGAGAAAAAACTAAAATTTTCTGAGATAAATGCCACAAATTTATGCGAAAAAAAACACATAAATTCTGAGCTTAAACTCACAAATTTATGAGAAAAAAACTCAGAAATTCTCTGATTTAAATCACAAATTTATGAGAAAAAAACAAATTATCTAGGATTAAAGTCACAAATTTATGGAAGAAAAAACTGAAATTCTCTGATTTAAATCACAAATTTATGAGAAAAAAACAAATTTTCTGAGATTAAACTCACAAATTTCTGAGAAAAAAAATTCAGAAACTCTCTGAGATTTAAATCTGAAACTTGTGTGTTGTTTGTCAAGGAAACACGTCTCTTCACTTTGCAAGGTTGGATCAAAATCAAAGACCAAAATTCAAAAATCAAAGACCGATTAGTCAACAAATCGCCTATAGAAATCTTAGTCGACTGAGACCAAAACGTCCGATTAGTCGAGTATTCGACTGTGAAAATAGAAGAACCAAGCTGTGATTAACTGGAATTATCCTGTAAGTGAGTACTGCCTGGAAACCATGCTGAAATACTACGGCATTGTTTGGAAAATCATCAGTAATACATGAAACATCTGCTTTAAAATCAGAGGAAGTTGTTCTCAGTTAGCAATGTGTGTCACACACACACACACACACACACACACACACACACACACACACACACACACACACACACACACACACACACACACACACACACACACACACACACACACACACAACCCAGGGCTTTGTTTACCGCTGGGCCTCCCCTGCTAAAAATACTCTCCCTCCCACAACTGTAATGTGCTTTTGGGTTTCTATTTGTTGCCCTCAGATCACATCTCAGCCCTCCACAGTAATTGATCCCCTGGAGGAGTCCCCTCCCCGCTGCTTCGCTCTCTCTCACCTTTCATCTGAACAACCCTGCTGAATATTTCAGAGGCCTCTCTCCTCCTAAAACGCCGACCTCTGGCTGCAGAGCGGAGCAGCGCAGGAGGACACCTTGTTATTCGAAGGTGATCCTGAGTTAACGGGGTTTTTAGAAAGTTTTGGGGTTGAAGTGGGCACCAGTGATCAACAGTTTCCAGCCCAAATCACAACTTCAAACCCGCCCAATTCAACAACAAAATCAGCCCAAATCACAACCTCGTCAGGATCTTACATAAAGGACTCGGACGCGCTGCATGACCTCCTCGTCCACGTCTTTCTCTGGCTCGGCCCAGTCCACCTGGATGGAGTGACCCCACAGCTGGAAGGTTCCTGTTGAGCACAGCAGGACCACAACAGTTATACTGACAACACATCTTCAGATTTCAAACAATCTCATACCAGGCTGGATCTCTGTTCCCACTGTCCTCTAGGTGAGGAGTTTAAATGTAATACTAATACTGGTCATGTCCACTTTTTGGGAATTTAATTAGAGAAACTGTTCAGGTTCTCCTGCAGCGTCTTATAGTGGAGACAGGCCACCTTACCTGAGATAGAAACCGCCTCAACTTTAAAAGGTATAATATGAAACATTTCTACATTAAAATGTCTAAAAATTACTCTTTTTTTTAGTAGTGTATTGTTTACAATAGTTTTCTTTGGACACTCGTGATGGAGCACGATTATTCATCAGCGTTTGCTGCAGCCACAAAGCTAATGTGCAATGACTGCGTGATAACGTTACAGTAACATTAGCTGTATGGGCAGCCAACTCTTCAAATAGTAAATCAGCAAATTAACATTACATGCGGCTATTTCATTAGGATGAAATGACGTAACGTGAATAAAACGTTCATACATTATCAGATATTCATCTGTAATGGTGAAGACGTCAACTCCCGTGATCCCGCGCTACTTCACGACGTCATCAGACTACTCTTTTTGTTATTGTTTTGAGTGAGAGAAAATTACATATTGTGTGTTTAACAAAAGAAATAAATCAATAGACGTATGAAAAGTCACTACGAAAACACACAGTCCACTTGCGGTTGTGCTGCGGTGTTTTAGAGCGATGTATGTGTTTATCTTTGGCTGAATATAGAGCACAAAACAGCTCAACGTCTCATTTCAGATTTCAGTTATCAACAATAATTAGCTACAGCTGATAATCGCCTCGGGATCCCCCGGGAGGAGCTGGACCCGGCCCCGGATTAACGGAAGAAAAATGGACGGATCATATGATGTAATCTACCGCCGGTGACGTTTGTCATTTCAACCAGCAAACACAGAATCCCACTGAGCAGTTTAACACCGCAGGTTTCCTTTTTGTGTCCGACAGTCAGACGTGCTGCTCTGAATAATTACTGATCCATCAGACAGATCCTGACGCGTCTAATCTCGTCGTCAATGTGATTTATAGATAACGGTCGAAACAGACGGCTCACTTCACCGGGAGTATTGTCTGGTGTGTATGTGGCGGGTTATCTAATCAGGAGATGATGATACAAATAAATACAGTGCACTTCTTTACCTTTACATGAGGAAGATCGTCTGTGGTTGAAATAATTCAAGTCTTATCCACGTGAAATAAAAAGACAGTAGTTTGTTTTTTCAATTTCTTGAGTTACTCTTGGGGATGCACCGATACCGATATCAGTATCGGGTCGGACACTGTGCTCATGTGCCTCGTATGCGGGACTCCTCAGCCTGCCGTGTGTCGCTCACGCCCTCCAGCTGGCTGTTAACGAGGCTCTTTTGGCACAGAGAAGTACTCGTTTTGGTACTCGGTATCGGCGAGTACCCAAATGTAAGTACTTGTACTCGGTCTGAAAAAAAGTGTTATCGGTGCATCCCTAATTTTTTCAGTAGTTATTTTGATGACTAATTTTAATTGAGTACAGCTTTTGGCTACTCTGCCTGGAACTAATGTGTGTCAGAGGAGTTAAATGCAGTCTCTGATTCCTCCCGTGGAAACTCTGGGAAGGCTCCTGAGTTAGTGGAAATGAGCTTTCAATGGATCACAGGAGGGGAGCGTTTACTCCCTCTGCTAAACAACGTCCTGCTGTTTATAGATCAAATAACCAGATGGGAAAGTGTGTTTGTGGCCAATCCAGTGAATTAAAAAACATCACAAATCAATGCACTGTATAACGTAAAAGTCCAATACTGCAGTCCTGCTCATTGATTTTTGACAGCACAGACCACAGATAGCTCAATAGAAAGCCAGCAGCACATTCTGCATGTGGATAGTGAGCTTTACTAAATAATCGTTCTGTATAGGAGGTTAATTAAGTGGTGAAAACTCAGCAGCTAGAAAACGTCTACTTCTATAAACACTCCAGTTTATTAGGTACACCGAGCTCAATCTAACGCAGTCTAAAACAACAAATATATATAATATAATGTTCATTCTGTGTTGATTCAACTGCAAAAGGATGAAGTCTGTACTGCTGTTGAACTGGATTGCATTTATTCTTTTGTCCAGGGCAGCAACTAACAATTATTTTCATTATAGATTAATCTGCACATTATTTTCCTGATTAATTGATTAACTAGTCGGCCAGAAAATAGAGTCAAATTCAGTCCAAACCACCCAGATTATTGATTTGCTATCAAATAAATCAAAGAAAAACAGCAAATCCTCAAAATTAAGAAGCTGTAACAAGGAATTGTTTGGTACTTATACTTAAAATTCCTTATTCAATACAAAATAGCTGCTGATTTAAATAATGAAAAAAAAAGTTTGTCCATCACATTTCTATGAATAAGTGTTAACAGAAAGACCACAGACTGCATCCAGGATTTACTGCAGGACTGTTGCACTAGACTGCATTAGTTTTAGCTCGGTGTACCTAATAAACTGGACATTATGAGAGCATCTGAAGTCACACAAGTTGAGGCTTTTTACTGCAGTGCTCTGAGTTCTGCTTCCCTCTGCTGGACAAAAGGCAGGAAGTGGCCCAGAGTCAGCGCTACAGACGTGATGGAGGAGACACCAGACAGATGCAGAGAGAGTCACAGTGTGCGTTACCTGGTATGAGCTTCCTCCGGGCCATGGCTGCCGCTTTGTGGGATTCATACTCGACGAAGGCAAAGCCTCGGTTTCTGCTCTTATCTACGGAGCTGGGATACACGATCACATCCACCACGCCATCTGTCACCTGGGACATTCAGGGAGAGGACGATGTCATTAGAGTGGAACATGTAGAAAATGGTTACAACCTATATGTGTGTGGAGGCAGATAAAGACTGTATATAATAATACAAGCTTTGCTTTTCCACTGCTAATTGTATTTTAGTCAACTTATTTTTATACATTTAGTTTCCGAGTTTTTAAAAGATAATTTAAGCAACTTTTTCCACAAGTTAATTGAAGGCAATGCAGTCCTGAAAACCATATTACTAATTCATTTATTCTCTCAGGATTTTTGCGCCTGGAGGAGCTCTTAATTTGGTATCATGGGGATGTGAAAAGGCTGGCGGTTCAGGCAGAGCGACCTCCATCCAATTATCTTACTCCACATTTTAATCACTTTACTCTACAGCCTCCCTGCAGTGTTTTATACAGCTGATCTCTTTCCATTGTTACTACCAGTGGCGATTTGAGGGGGGACGCCATCCAGAATAGGTTAATTCGAATCTACGGCCCCAACCACGGCTCTGAAATATCAGTATGTTAGAATCTTCTTCTTCTGTTGTTATTGTTGTTATATTGTCGATGTGACTGTGAGGGGAGCAGGTGAGTGCGCGTACCTTCGTCATCTCCTCCATGATCTCGTCCTTCCTCTTGTCTTTGGGGATAGAGCCGATGAAGAGGCGGCAGTTGTCCAGACTCACGCACACGCCGATGAACTTCCCCGGACGGATCTCGGAGTTGTCCAACATCTGGATGGCTCTCTGCGCCGCCTCTCTGGACACACGGTCACCAACACTTCATTAATCACAATGATGGACGGTGCAATCGCTTTGTTTTTTTAATGGCTCCTCTCACTCACTCAAATCCCATTTTCAAAATAATTTAAAAAAAAAATAAGTCCCTAGACTTTTTCCAATGATCTAATGTTAAAAAAAGTTTTTAAAAACTCATAATAAATCGTAATATCAAATCAGAATACTTAAATATCGCAATACAAAGGGTTACCTGTTGGTGTACATGACGAAGGCGTAGCCACGGTTCTCCCCGCTGAACTCCATCATCAGTCTGAACTCGTAGATCCTGCCGGCTCTCTCGAACAGAGGGACCAGCTCGTCTTCATACAGGTCTCTGGGGATCTTCCCCACAAACACCTCGCAGCCCCGCGGCGGGGGCGGGCCCTCCCAGCCTGCGGCGGGACAAAAGAGATTTTGTTGTTCAGACCTGATCCCATTAGCTGCATAATTTAATCATTTTTCACATAGACTGTCATGTTTGAAAAAATTAAAGCTTTGACCCGTCTGACAAAGCGACATAAGAGGATCGATTTTCGCACACGACACTTATTTATCGCTCCCGATCCACTACGACGGCCGTATTGGGCTATAATCAGGCTGATATCGTGTACTCTGAACCGGGCATTAGGTACATTTTGAACAGATAAACATGTGCGATTAATCACTATTAACTATGGACAATCATGCAATTAATCGGGTGAATTAAATATTTAAATCGACTGACAGCCCTAATCATAACACAGCACTGATTCTGGCTTTCTTCTTGGTGTATTTCCTGCTTTCATGGTCTTCACACACACACACCTGGCGGCGGTCCACCGTACTTCCTCTGTCCGTTCTCCTGCACCATGTTGTATCCCGTCTTCTCCATCAGATCGAGCAGAGCCATCTCTTTGGCGCAGGACGCCTTGAACTCGTCCTCGCCCACCAGCGGGCTGACTTTACCCGAGTCTCCGTCCATGTCTCCGTCTGACTCTCTGTCTCCGTCTGTCCAACAAACACAACAGCTAACTGTCAACATTCATGTCCTACGATGCTCTTAACTACAGCTGGGAAGAATTACTATAAATAAAGAAATAAAACATAACAAATCTAAAACATACATTATAAAATAAAATAATAGAAACTGAAACAAATAAAAAATCGAAACGGAAATAAAATAAAATATAAAAATATAAAATAAAAAAAATCTAAAATCAAATAAAACATAAATCTAATATATAACGTGAAATTAAAAATTAAAAAACAATTAATTTAAGTTTAATTTATTTAATAAAAAATAAACAAAACGTATAAAAATGTAAAATGAAATGAAATAAAATAAAAAAAAATCTAAACTAAAATAAAATAAATCAAAACAAAATAAAACATAACAAATCTAAAAGATATAATATAAAATGAAATAATAGCAACTGAAACAAATACAAATAAAACTTATAAAAATCTAAATGGAAATAAAATAAAATAAAATAAAACTTATAAAAATGTAAAATGTAAAATAAAACATAAATCAAATATATACCATATATATATATGTTGTATTTATTTAATCAAAAATAAATAAAATGTATAAAATGTAAAATGAAATAAAAATAAATATAATAATAATAATAATAATAATAATATAAATAATTTATAAAGTTAGCCAATGCTGGCGTTGTTGATAAAAACAAAATATGAAAGAAAATAAAAAGAAAAGAAAACTTATAAAAATCTAAACGAAAATAAAATTAAAAAATTATAAAAATCTAAAATCTAAAATTAAAAAAATGTTTTATTTATTTAATAAATAAATAAAACGTATAAAAAATGTAAAATTAAATTAAAAAAAATTCTAATATAAAATAAAATGTAAAATAAAATAAAATAAATTTACCTGACACTCTCGCTCAGAGCCACAGACAAATATATATAATATATAATAATAAATAATAAAACCCACTAAATCAAAACACCTGTTTGCTTCAAGGTCACTGAAATAAGAAGTTAGCTTAAAGTAGCTAACTAGCTAGTTCAACATGCTGTTTAGCTGACTGAATTCACTTAGTTAGTTAGATGAAAATAGATTAATAAACAGATTGAAGCAGTAAAAACATCCACAAAACATCACAGCGACCGTTAGCAACATTCACGTAGCTTAGCGGTTAGCTTAGCGGTTAGCTTAGCGGTTAGCTTAGCGGTTAGCTTAGCGGTTAGCTTAGCGGTTAGCATTCAGATATAAACTCTCTTACCGGCTCTTATTCGGTCTGCCGCCATTTCTTCTCTCAGTTAACCCGTTTATCTGTTTTTAACAGATCTAAAACATCAACCAGCAACAGTTCAGATGTAATATTATAATGTTATAATGTTATATAATGTTATATAATGTTATATAATGTTACTGACGGACGTCAATTAAAACTTTAAAAACTCACCTGGTAAGAAAATTTCTCTATTTACTCCAAATACGGCTCTGAGCCAATCATAGGGCGGAAGTTATGATTGACATGAAGGCCGGGGCCTCTTAGCCAATCAGAACGTTTATCTGGGGCACGGAAGGCGGGACCACATGTATATGCGTACGTAAAATAAAACAAAAATAAAATAAAAAATAATAAATCTGACATAAAATACAAATTTAAAAAATTTAAATTAAACAAAAAAAATATATAGAAAATCTATAATATGTAATACAAAATAATATAAAATACAAAAAATTTAAAATAAAAAATAAATAAACTATAATAAATCTGACATAAGATAAAAATTAAAAAAATGAAAATGAAATAGAAAATCTAAAATATATAATCTAAAATAACATAAAATACAAAAAATGTAAAATAAAAAAAATATATAATAAATCTGATATAAGATAAAAATTAAAAAAAATAAAATTAAATAGAAAATCGAAAATATACAATCTAAAATAATATAAAATACAAAAAATTTAAAATAAAAAATAAAATAAAACATAATAAATCTGACATAAAAAAATTTAATAAATTAAAATGAAATAGAAAATCTAAAATATATAACATAAAATAATATAAAATACAAAAAATGTAAAATAAAAAATAAAGTGAAGCATAATAAATCTGAAAAAAAAAATTAAAAAAATTAAAATGAAATAGAAAATCCAAAATATATATTCTAAAATAATCTAAAATACAAAAAATGTAAATTAAAAAATTAAATC
>CAKAOI010003375.1:1037-30225 GCA_916701655.1 Sebastiscus albofasciatus
ATTATTATTATTTGTCCATAATAAGTTATGGATCATTGCAGAGTGCAGAGAGACATGCTGTGCAATGCAATTAAGACTAATAAATACAAGAAAAGGCCTGTTTGCTGTGCATGTATGGGTGTCCTTTTAAACACTATCTACAGGGTAATAATATAACAATAATGCACATTATTTGACCCTCTTTATGATCACAACTAGTGCAGAGAGACATGGTGTTGCATTGCAATTAAGACTAATAGAGACAAGAAAAGGCCTGTTTGCTGTACATGTACTGTTTCCCTTTTTATACACACCTATCTGCTGGGTATTACCAATAATGCACATTATCATTATTATTTGAGCATAACAATCCTAGTTATGGATCATTGCAGAGTGAAGAGAGACATGGTGTTGCATTGCAATTAAGACTAATAGAGACATGCTGTGCATTGCAGTTAGTACTAATAAATACAGACAAGGCCTGTTGCTGTCCCTTTTATAAACAACAATCTGCAGGGTTATAATATAACAATAATGCACATTATTTGACCCTCTTTATAGATCACAACTAGTGCAGAGAGACATGGTGTTGCACTGCAATAAATACAAGACGAGGCCTGTTTGCTGTGCATCAATGATGTCCTTTTATACACAATCTGCTGGGTAATAAAGTAATTAATTAATGCACATTATTATTTGTCCATGACCCTAGTTATGGATCACAACTATTGCATAGTGCAAAGAGACATGCTGTGCATTGCAATTAAGATTAATAAATACAAGACAAGGCCTGTTGATGTCCCTTTTATATACAACTATCTGCTAGGTAATAATAATAATGCACATTATTATTAGTGTATAATAACCCTAGTTATGGATCATTGCAGAGTGCAGAGAGACATGCTGGGCAATGCAGTTAGTACTAATAAATACAAGAAAAGGCCTGTTTGCTGTGCATGTATGGGTGTCCTTTTAAACACTATCTGCTGGGTAATAATATAACATTAATGCACATTATTATTTGTCCATAATAACAAGTTATGGATCACAACCAGTGCAGAGACATGGTGTTGCATTGCAATTAGAATAATAAATTAAGACTATAATAAATACAAGAAAAGGCCTGTTTGCTGTCCCTTTAACACACTATCTGCTGGGTATATATATTATATATAATATAACAATAATGCACATTATTTGACCCTCTTTATGGATCACAACTAGTGCAAACTGCAGAGAGAGACATGGTTGTGCATTGCAATTAAGACTAATAAATAGGCCTATTTGGTGTCCCCTTTAAACACTATCTGCTGTGTAATAATGCACATCACTGTGAGTATATTTTAAGTTTAAAAACACCTTAGTGCTGCAAAAATCACATTATTTGATCACAACTAGTGCAGAGAGACATGGTGTTGCATTGTAATTAGACTAATAAATAAGCCTATTTACTGTCCCTTTTAAACACTATCTGCTGTGTATTAATAATGCACATCATTGTGAGTATATTATAAGTTTAAAAACACCTTAGTGCTGCAAAAATCACATTATTTGATCACAACTAGTGCAGTAGTGCAGAGACAGACATGGTGTTGCATTGCAATTAAGACTAATAAATAAATACAGACAAGGCCTGTTACTGTCCCTTTTAACACACTATCTGCTGGGTAATAATATTATATATAATATAACAATAATGCACATTATTTAACCCTCTTTATGGATCACAACTAGTGCAGTAGTGCAGACAGACATGGTTGTGCATTGCAATTAGACTAATAAATAGGCCTGTTTGCTGTCCCTTATATACACTATCTGCTGTGTAATAATAATGCACATCATAGTGAGTATATTATACATTTAAAAACACCTCAGTGCTGCAAAAAAATCACATTATTTGATCACAACTAGTGCAGTAGTGCAGAGACAGACATGGTGTTGCATTGCAATTAACCCTAATAAATACAACCCAAGGCCTGTTAGCTGTGCATGCACTATGCTCCTTTAATCCCCACCTATCTTGTGGTTAATAAACCAACATTAAAGCACATTACAGTGATAAAGCAGCAGAGAGGAGAGAGCTGTGAGTCCTGCTAGCTCAGCTAACAAAGAAAAAGGAGGAACCTACCACGTGACGAGGTTTGCACTATCCGAGGGAATTTCTGCAACAAACAATCCCTCTCTTATCTTCTGTTATATGGTGGAAAAACACCAACCGAAAGGGCTTCGATCGATCACTCTGCCATTAATCAATCAAACAGGATTGTAAGAAGAAATGAGTGGAGTCGAAGTGGAGTCGATCCGTCTCGTTCCGGATTCTCACGAAGCTTCACCTCGCCGCTAAACGAGCAGATCCGAGATATAAAAAGACACAAGGCCGTGAAATACTGCTCCTTTTCCACCTCAATATCTCACTCTAACTGTTCAAATAGACGTCGAGGTGGTTCCTGTGCCGAGTAGCCCGGTGTTCAGTGAGCTGGGAGGTTAATCCAGGTGGTTTTCTTGTTAGAGAAGCGAGGGTTTTTCTGTCTCTGGGTTTTTTTTAGGTGGAGAGACGCTTTTAGTAAAATGGCGGCGGCTCGCTTCTCCTCCTCCTCTCTGAGCTGAAGCTGGAGCTGAAGCTGACAAACACACAGAGGAGGGCTGTGTGTGCGTGTGTGAGTGGCTGGCTGTGTGTGTGTGTGTGTGTGTTGCTCTGCTGGTAGGCGGGAGACTGTTCTCATACTCACCACTAGAGGAAAGGGCAGATAAGAAACAGCAGAGAGAAAAAACAGAAAAGCTTAAAAAGAAGAAAAAGAAGAAGATACCACAGGAGGGCATTGTCTACCAGAAACACACAGTTTGAATACACATACTGGGGATAAAGCTGCAGGTTTAACTGGAAATACTGCAACCATTACTACAGGAAATGTCTTATTATCTTAGTATGCTTTCACCTTAACCACCTGTTTTTATGTGCACGTGTGCACTCTTCTAAAATAGCTAAATTATGATAATAAAAGGGTTCATTATGCTCCATATTTTCAACCACTGGGGATAAAACTGCAGGTTTAGCTGGAAATAATGCAACTATACCTACAAATAATGTCACCATACCTACAAATACTACAAATACTGCAACTATACCTACAAATACTGCAACTATACCTACAAATACTACAACTATACCTACAAATACTGCAACTATACCTACAAATACTGCAACTATACCTACAAATACTACAACTATACCTACAAATACTGCAACTATGCCTACAAATACTACAAATACTGCAACTATACCTACAAATACTGCAACTATACCTACAAATACTGCAACTATATCTACAAATACTACAAATACTGCAACTATATCTACAAATACTGCAACTATACCCACAGGAAATATATTATTATGCTTCTGCACATAACTTAAATGCATCCAAATATAATACACCACCCTACCACATAAAAAGCTAAAAAGAAGAAGAAGATACCACAGGAGGGCATTGACTACCAGAAACACAGTTTGAGGATAAAGGGCTGCAGGTTTAACTGGAAATACTGCAACTATACCTACAAATACACCTACAAATACTACAAATACTGCAACTATACCTACAAATACTACAAATACTACAAATACTGCAACTGCACCTACAAATACTACAACTATACCTACAAATACTACAATACTACAAATACTACAACTATACCTACAAATACTACAATACTACAAATACTGCAACTAGACCTACAAATACTACAAATACTGCAACTGTACCTACAAATACTGCAACTATATCTACAAATACTACAAATACTGCCACTATACCTACAAATACTACAACTATACCTACAAATACTACAATACTACAAATACTGCAACTAGACCTACAAATACTACAAATACTGCAACTACACCAACAGGAAATATCGTATTATCTTATTCTGCTTTCACTTTAACCTCCTGTTTTTATATATGCACAAAAAGCACATGCACACTCTTTTAAATAGCAAAATTATGATAATAATAAGGGTTCATTATGCTCCATATTTTGCGCTCTTTTGCACATAAATGCAACCAAATATAATACAGCACCATATGGTGTGTAAAAGGGAGGAAAGCACCCTACCACACCTTCACTGATCACTGAACACTGCAGGGTGGATATAAAGGCAAAGACACCGCAATTTAATACACCGGCCTTTAAGATTTTGTTTAGTTTGTATAAGAAACCAAAACCTACCACACCTTATAATAATTACTGAGACTACAGGGGTGGATATAAGAGCAAAGATACCAAAGTTGGTTGTGTTGTAGTGGATTAAGATGATATAATATTTTATAATGCAGTACAACGACACCAAAACAACAAAAACGGGGGAATGTAAAGCAAACAAGACCAAATTTGTACAAAACCCACCGTACCTACACCGATCACTGAACACTACAGGGGCGGATATAAAGGCAAAGACACCACTATAATGCAATTTAATATATTTGCTTTTGGCAATAGGCGGGAGCCATTTCTCATTCTCACCACTAGAGGAAAGGGCAGATAAAAAAAAAATGCTCAAAAAAAAAAGAAGAAGATACCACAGGAGGGCGTCGTCTCCCAGAAACACACAGTTTGAGGCTAAAGCTGCAGGTTTAACTGGAAATACTGCAACTACACCTACAGGAAATATCTTATTATCTTAATATGCTTTCACTTTAACCACCTGTTTTTATATATGCACATAAAGCACATGTGCACTCTTCTAAAATAGCTAAATTCTGATAATAATAAGTGTTCATTATGCTCCATATTTTCACCCCGTTGAGACGGTCTGTCACTTTAAACAGGAAGTGGATCGCCCACCAACACCAGTACAGCTGTGGAGCTGCAGCCAGTGGCCACTTGAAGGAGCTATTCTGCACATAACATGTTAAATGCAGCTGAATATAATACACCACCGTATGGTGTGTAAAAGAGGGGAAAGCACCCTACCACACCTACACTGATCACTGAAGATTACAAGCGTAGATATAAAAGTTACCACTATATAATGCAACTTAATACATTTGTTTTGGTTTAGTCTGCGTCAGAGGTTGGTTTAACTGGAAATACTGCCACCATTACTACAGGAAACATCTTATTATGCTTTCACTTTCACCACCTGTTTTTTTATATACACATAAAGCATATGTGCACTCTTTAAAATAGCTAAATTATGATGATAATAAGTGTTCATTATGCTCCATATTTTCACCCCGTTGAGACGGTCTGTCACTTTAAACAGGAAGTGGATCGCCCACCACCACCAGTACAGCTGTGGAGCTGCAGCCAGTGGCCACTTGAAGGAGCTCTTCTGCACATAACATGTTAAACACAGCTGAATATAATACACCACCGTATGGTGTGTAAAAGAGGGGAAAGCACCCTACCACATAAAAAGCTCGAAAGAAGATACCACAGGAGTGCATTGTCTACCAAAAACAATGTCAATTTAGACACACAGACTGGGGATAAAAGCTGCTGGTTTAACTAGAAATACTGAAACTATACCTACAGGAAATATCTTATTATGCTTTCACTTTAACCACCTGTTTTTTATATGCACAAAAAGCATCTTCTAAAATAGCTAAATTATGATAATAATAAGTGTTGATTATGCTCCATATTTTGAGACAGCCTGTCACTTCTAACAGGAACTGGATCGCCCACCAACACCACCACCAGTATGTTAGTAACCCTTAACCTAAACTGATCACTGAAGACTACAGGGGTAGATATAAGAGCAAAGATACCACTATAATGCAATTTAATACACCGGCCTTTAAGATTTTGTTTAGTCGGTGTCAGAACCAAAACCTACTGCACCTTATAATAATTACTGAAACTACAGGGGTGGATATAAGAGCAAACATACCACTATAATGCAATTTAATACATTTGTTTTTGTTTAGGCTGTGTCAGAGGGTTGGTTTAACTGGAACTACTGCCACCATTACGACAGGAAATATCTTATTACGCTTTCACTTTCACCACCTGTTTTTTTATATCCACATAAAGCACATGCACACTCTTCTAAAATAGCTAGTGTGTTCATCATACTCTATATTTTCAGGAGGGGTTCACCCCTTTGAGACAGTCTGTCACTTTTAACAGGAATCTTTTAACGTAATTTCTGTATGTATGAGGCCTTGACTGACAATTTAGCTATTGTGGCTTGTAAGCATTGGTTAAGTAACCGTTAATTTAACAGCATGTAGCTCAAAATGAAGAATTCAATACATGAAGTTACCAAATAAAAGTCTGTCTGCAGCATTACAGTGACCAGTATTACACGTGACACTGATATCTTATCTGGGGAGTCTTGACTTCCTCAGTTACTTCATCCTGTTCAGTTTCTCAGTATTTGTTGTCACTTATTATAAATACATCATGATGTTATAGTGTAGCAGTAGTGGGATATATGTGTTGTATTACACTAGTAATATATTTCATTCAGTGACTAATGTTGATCTCCTATGACGGTTAAATAATCAACTGTTATCACGTCCTGTGTACTAGAAGATCTTCTAAAGAAAGACTTATTGCACGTTAGATGTTTACAGTGTTGTGTTGATTCCTTTCTTGTGACTGTTAAGTAATGCAAATTAATGCATACCACGTATTTCCTACAGGTCATGCATGGCCTCTGCATATTATCAGACTACCAGAGTAGTCATGCATAATAAATAAGTAATTATCAATGTGTGTGCACGCACATGTGTGAATGAGAGAGAGAGAGAGAGAGAGAGAGAGAGAGAGAGAGAGAGAGAGAGAGAGAGAGAGAAACTGTCTATATCCGCCTGTTCTGAAAATTATTTCAAATTGATATCTACATAAAAGTCTCGGGAGGGAAACTACAAATGTCAGGATCAAATAGGTGACGTCTTTGATTGTTATCCAGTGAGTTATCCTGCATTTATCCTATAACGGTAATTGGTAAAAACCTCCATCCATCCATCCATCCATCTTCTTGTCCTCTTCCAGGTCACAATAGCAAAGTTGCCTCCAGCCTCCCAATCCACATCCTCCAGGTGGATTCAACAGGAGTTCCCCACACTTTTGCAGGAATATCTAATCCATCCAGCTTGTTTTGGTTCTCCTTCCAGTCGGACATTAGATGCACCTCATGTGGCTCCTTCCCAGGCGAAATCCAGCCAGGCACCCATTTACTGGGCACTAGAGTCCTCATCCTGGGCGGCAGTGGCTCAGAGAGTAGAGCAGGTCGTCCACCAATCAGAAGGTTGTTGGTTCGATCCCCGGCTGCTCCAGGTCACATGTCGATGTATCCTTGAGCAAGACACTTAACCCCAAATTGCTCCCGAATCAGTGTGTGAATGAGTATTTGGATTAGATCCTGATGGGTCCTGATCAGTGGGTGAATGCTGACACGTAGTGTAAAGAGCTTTGAGTAGTCGGAAGGTTAGAAAAGCGCTATATAAATGCAAGTCCATCCTCATCCTTATTGTGGTCACCACAGAGCCCGTGAGGTGAGGACTGGTGGAGAGCATCTCACAGGCTTTGATACAAACACACAAAAACTAAATAAGAATTTAGAAATACCTTTAACTCCATTGTTGAAATGCTCCATTCAATAATCCAAGGGGCCATAATTCCTGGAAATAACACGACACCTAAACACAAAGAGAACAGACAAACAACATTAGTTCAGTCTTATTTACAACACTTTTTTGTTTGCTCAATGTTAGGATGAATGATGAATTGGTATTGTGGATTGATAACAAATTTATATTTTAATCAGTAATTAATTTATATTTCTGTATGACACAGATTAAAGGTAATAATTATAGTTAGAATAATTATAAATAATAATAATTATAGTTAGACAAATTTAGGAAAATTTAATTAGAGTATATGTATGGCTCAATAAGGAAGCTAGTTAATAATAAATAAATATCTATCTAATTTATCTATCTATTTATCTATCTCTTTTTCTTTATTTTTTATTTTATTTTATTTTTTTATTCTACATGTTCAAAATAAATTTTGAAATGAAATGAAATGAAAATGAAGTAGTAGTATATACTGCATAACATTGGGGCAATGTTATAATAAAGTTGCATGTCCCAATTGTGTGCATACTGCATGCAACAGTATTATGTACTTTATAAGGGCAGCTGCAGGACGCACTGAAGGAAACAGAAAAAGTATATACAGATGATTACATATTTAATCGTGACTTTTATCTGCTATATGTTATTACTGTATATTATTATTATATATTACTACTGTATATTACTGTATGTTATTACTATATATTATTACTGTGTGTTATTACTGTATATTATTACTATACATTATTACTGTATATTATTACTGTATGTTATTACTATATATTATTACTGTGTGTTATTACTTTATATTATTGCTATATATATTATTACTGTGTATTATTGCTATATATTATTACTGTGTCCCAATTGTGTGCATACTGCATGCAACAGTAGTATGTACTTTATAAGGGCAGTTGCAAGATGGACTTAAGTAAAAAGAAAAAGTATGCACAGTACAGTAGTAGTATGCACAGTACAGTAGTAGTATACACAGTACAGTAGTATGCACAGTACAGTAGTATACACAGTACAGTAGTATGCACAGTACAGTAGTAGTATACACAGTACAGTAGTATGCACAGTACAGTAGTAGTATACACAGTACAGTAGTATGCACAGTACAGTAGTATACAATAGTATGCACAGTACAGTAGTATGCACAGTAGAGTACTTTCTCTGCACGGCTATCTGAGCAGCTAACTGTGTGTGACGTAGTGAGCTAGCAGCCAATAGCAGCCTGAAGCTAACTGTTAGCTAGTAGCTTGTTTTGCTTCTCCAGATCTCCACACTGACTGACTTCTCAATCATTTCTTTGCACGTTTCGAGTAAAAGTGTGCAAAAAAAATCCACCCTGCTCAAACGGAACAGTTGATAGTTCAACCAAATGAGTGTTTTTTCCTTTTGAGCGGTGCGTTTGTTAAATATGAGAGAAATAAGAAGAGTAAATCTTTACTTACCTGCTGGTCCTGTTGTTACTAACCCTGGATAACAACCCCGCCCACCTGCGCTCTGATTGGTCGACACTGCAAATCCAGCCTTCTCATTGGTTGCCCGCAGCTGTCGGTCATAGCAAATGCCCGTACAGCGGAAATGTGGGGAGGAAAGTTCATAGCACCAAACTTCATTATGCAAAAATATTGTTTTTCATTTGCAAAATGTCTCCACAAACCTGCACATTATTTATACATTACTGCTTTTGCAGCTCCATTATATGAGTGTTGTTTACCCTGCAGGACATGTTAGCTGCTCAGACTGCAGCCTGCTGTGTTTTCATCAACAATATCTACTATTTCTACTGCTTTGTCTTTAAGACTTTTACTCATAAATGCACCACTGTGATGCACAGCTCACCGCAAACCACATGCAGATGAAGCTGATGGCTGCAAATGAGTTAGTTCAGTGTGTTGCATTTGATCTTATTTGTTGCATCAAATGCTAAAACAGTGATGAGGCAGTGCTGGGCTACTGGGTTGAATAGGCTGTCTAGTATTTGCAAGTAGTGGAAAGTAACTAAGTACATAATCAAGCAGACTACTGTACCTTACTTAAGTACAATTTTGAGGTACTTGTACTTTAAAAAAGTATATGCAATTTATGCTATTTTACACTTCCACTCCATGACACCTCAGAGGGAAATATTGTAGCCTACTCTTTATTCCACTGCATTTATTTAACAGCTACTTTTACTCATAAATGCATCACTGTGATGCACAGCTCACTGCAAAACACATGCAGATGACGCCGATGGCTGCAAATGAGTTAATTCAGTGTGTTGCATTTGATGTTATTTGTTGCATTAAATGCTAAAACAGATAGTGAAGGTGGTGAAATGAGATTTGACCTCAAAGTAGGACAGGACCCTGCAAAGAGGAGACATTTCCTTTACAAGAGTGGAGTTTAAACTGTAGCTGATGAGACAAGAGACACAGGGACAAAATGCTACTGAGTTTCTCATAGTGCAGCCTGCTGTGTTTTCATCAACAGTATCTCATATGTCTACTGCTTTGTCTTTAAGATTTTTACTTATAAATGCACCACTGTGATGCACAGCTCACTGCAAAACACATGCAGATGACTCCGATGGCTGCAAATGAGTTAGTTCAGTCTGTTGCATTTGATCTTATTTGTTGCATCAAATGCTAAAACAGATTGTGAAGGTGATGAGATGAGCTGTGAGTGGTGAGGTAGTGTTTGAATAGGATATCTAGTATTTACAAGTAGTGGAAAGTAACTAAGTACATAATCAAGCAGACTACTGTACCCAACTTAAGTACAATTTTGAGGTACTTGTACTTTACTTTAGTATATCCAATTTATGCTATTTTACACTTCCACTCCACAACACCTCAGAGGGAGATATTATAGCACTCTTTATTCCACTGCATTTATTTAACAGCTACTTTGATGATATTATCTACTTATCAAATATGATGCATTGTTACAAGTAAAAGCTCTGCATTGAGTAAAAGCACAAAAGTATTTCCAGCGAAATGTACTTAAAGTATGAAAAGTAAAAGTACTCATTATGCAAAATGCATCCTTTCAGAGTGTTAAATTATAAAGGCTTCTAGCTCCCAAAAGATGATATATATTTGTTTAATCTTATGCACACACAAGATAATAATTTGCAGTTATTATCCTGTGCAATCCTGATAGTTTTGTTGCTGAAAACACCTGTGAGAGTATGTGAGGGGTGTCTCAATCCTTGACCTCAAAGTAGGACAGGACACATAAAAGAGGAGACATGTCCTTTACAAGAGAGGAGTTTAAGATGGAGCTGATGAGACACGAGACACGGGGACAAAATGTAGACTAGTGAGGCAGTGTTGGGGTTTGAATAGGATATCTAGTATTTGCAAGTAGTGGAAAGTAGCTAAGTACATAATCAAGTAGACTACTGTACCTTACTTAAGTACAATTTTGAGATACTTGTACTTTAAAAAAATACATGCAATGTATTTGGAATTGGAATGAAGGTGCAAAAGGACCAGCGGACTGTACCAGGAATGAGTGCAGAGGATGAGGTGGAGTTGACCTAACCAATAATCACCATGCTTTAGTAACTTTAAAATTATGTTGTAAGCAGATAAAAGGACGACACAAGTTTTTTTGTTTCCAACTTTCAAGTCTTTATTTGTATTTTTTATTTGCACAACAAATCCAGTGAAACAGTTGCTGGCTCTCTCCGACAATGCTTCTAGAAAATGTATAAAAAGAAAAATAGGTAAAGTAAAAATGAGAATCCAAGACAATTAAACATGAAATAGTGCAGAAGTTGAAATATAATATTTATAAAATAGAGTAAAATAAAATAAAATATAATACTGTGGTAGGCTGGTGTAGTGTAGTGATCAAATGAACAAACTGTAGAAATTTTATGATAATCACATATAATAAATGTATTATTTTCTCCTATTCTAAAATGATGTATTTGAATATTTCTGCATACTGGGGTCCCTAAACAGTCTTGAATTACATAAATTGGGTATCACTGTAAAGCTGAGACTCTGGTGGATCCAATGAGCCCAGCTGTAGTCATGTGTGATGATGTTAGTCCCCATAGGAGACATTTCATTGACCAGACTAGAGACCTAGAGCATTCAGAGGATGGATGGATCAGACTAGAGACCTAGAGCATTCAGAGGATGGATGAATCAGACTAGAGACCTAGAGCATTCAGAGGATGGATGGATCAGACTAGAGACCTAGAGCATTCAGAGGATGGATGGCTTTCCTAGCTAGATTGACAATAAGGGGGTTTCTGAGCAGAAGTGCTCGCCATCCAAAAAATGCAATCATTGCAGAAATCTCCAAATGTCAGAAGTTTTTGATCCCAAATCACAGCATGTCTTTTTCTCTGGTGTTCCTCAAGGTCTTGGTGTCTTAATGTGGTATTTTGGAGGGATTATTGATCATTTTTTATCAGTTCTTCAGTGGTAAAAAATGGTTATATTTAGCACCAAATCTGTGCAACAAATGGTATCAACCTCAAAATTGCTGCAACAACTTATGAGACCTAATTGAGCATGAGGATGACCACCATATACTTCTATCGTAATGTTCTAAACCCTTATAAACTTAATTAATTCATGTTTATTTCTGATTTCTGACAACTTGACACACAGTGCTGAGCTGCATCTCTAATCTCCAGGTTCCAGCTTTCAGACGATGTATACCACTTCTATGTAACATCTACTGTTGACCTGCTATGTCCCCTCAAGACCCCCTGGACTCCCCTAAAAGAGACAGAAATGGATCTATTGTGGGTCTCAGACGGTTAATGGATTATTGTTCAGTGTCCTAGTGAACTATATTCTTGTTGATACTGTTAACTTGTGACGTGGACGGAGATCAGAAAGTGAACTTGTACTCGCTGCATTATTGATGTACACTGTACGACCACTCACTCACTCACTCACTCACTCACTCACTCACTCAGCTCAGCTAATAATAGCTCTATCTGGCTTTTTATGTCCCTCATGATCTGAAGCTTTTCCCCTCTGATTTCTCTCCATCCTCTCTTCTCTTTATCCTTCAGTACTTCTGCAAACTTTCCATCTTCCCATGACCTTTCTCAGCATCCATAACCACTTGATGTAAGAGCCCTTTATAGAGTATCTGTATGAGGTTGCTTCATCTCCTTCCGTTCTGATCTCTCTGTCAGGCTTCAGTCCTCCTCAGCTTCCTCTAAATGTTCCTTTCATGTTGTTTTATAATGAAAAACTCTTCTTTAAAGAGCTCTAAACACAGAGGAAACATCTACATGTAGTTGTAGTGAAGCGACACTAGATGGCGTTGAGACATCATCATCATCATCATCGTCAGGCTGCACATGAGCCTCAGCTCTCACTTCTATATGCTCATATTTAGCATTAATATGCAGTATAGAAACCGGTTTATAACCATATACCAATATATGTATTTAAGTACAATTTTAGGTACTTTGCTTGAGTATCTCCAGAGATATTGTACTTTTTACTCCAATATATTTATTTGATAATTTAACTTTGCAGATTCAGATCAACAAATGCATTATTGTGTATTATTATTATGGATAAAGATAAAACTTTATTGATCCCAACTATCCAGCAGTATAAACCAATATATATATATATAAAAAAATATTAGCTCCGCCTTTACCAGCTGCAACATTTAAGCGATGAACACATTAATGCATCAATAATTATAATATAATAATATAATATACATTATTCTGCATAGTGAGTACTTTTACTTTAAGTATATTTTAATGCTAATACTTTTGTACGTGTACTTAAGAAACATTTTGAATGCAGGACTTTACTTGTATTTTTACTGTAGTATTGCTGATAGAAGGACATTTTAAAGGTCCCATATCGTGCTCTTTTTCAGGTTCACACTTGTATTTTATGTTTCTACTAGAACATGTTTACATACTTTAATGTTCAAAAAAATATATATTTTCCTCATACTGTCTGCCTGAATACACCTGTATTTACTCTCTGCCTGAAACGCTCTGTTTTGGCACATTTCAACGGAATTGCGTTGCTAGGCAACAGCTTGGGTCCATGTTTACATCCTGTCAGCTGATGTCATTCACATCCACTGCAACAGGAAATAAACTGGGACACATTTAGAATGTTTATGTTTAAAACCTTGCAATGATCTATATATTGTATATTTGTGACATCACAAATGGACAGTAATCCTAACAGCTTGTTTCAAACGCACAGTTTCTGAATACGGGCTGTGTGTATTACTCCGTATATTGAGCGTTTTGATAGTCTGACAGTATTTATAGAGCACTTAAACCTGCTTTAGGATATAAAATACATGAAAATCTCACTTTTTACAATATGGGACCTTTAAAGGTGTTTATTAAAATGCGGTATCTGTCAGTATCAATAATAAGTCCTCCTATGAAGACATATTTTGTATTATTACAACTGTCTTTTATTAAATCATCATTCATTATCTGTTTATACAGCAGCCTCCACTTATAGGAGAAGTTATATTTGTTGAAATAAACATTTATTTTTGCTTAGAACTACATTATAGTGTGTTATAAATGTGCTTATAAATGCTAAATAGGAGGTTATTTCATCAAATAAAGGGATCATCCATCAAAGGGATATTTCCAGAGGTTATCTCGATGTAAAAAGGAGTAGCTGCTTCGCCAGAAGATGTTTGTTTTTCCCATAATAATGATGTAACACTGAGATGTTTTTCCTCTTCATGTAGAACGCTAACAGGAGAGACAGCGAGGCCTCTCATCAGCATCATAATGTTTAACTGCTTCCTGAGAACGTCCTCTTCTCTTCGTACATCATGTTTAACTCATTTCACTGTTTCTCTGAACCATGTATAGAATTAATAATGCAGTTGTTTTGTGGAGTTTATATGATGAACAAAACAGTTCAGACATACATGTTAATGATACTAGTGTGTGCATTACATGGAATTACTCATTTGTAAATCTAATTTATAGTATTTTGTTACCATGAATCCAGAATGACTTTTTTTGTTTTTTTATTTTTCAATCAAGTTGAATGTATTCTTGGTTTAATATAACCCTACAGCCATAATCTGTTCATTTTTCTAAATTTTGCTGTCTTTTCACACTGAAATGTTCCCGTAGTCTCCAAAAAATACCAAATATAACGTGTCCAAAATGATGCACAAGACATCTCCAACATCTCCATCTGATTGGCCATAAAAACGTGTCGTCTCGGCCGTCATGTGGCTTCAACGAAGACGTGGAAGAAGAGTTTAGTATGTGTATAAAGCTGAAGGGGAATCTGTATAGAAGCTTAAATGAAGTGAACATTCAGTATTTTGTCTCATGGACCAGAGAGAGGAGCTCCTGCTGCTTTTAATCAGTGATGTCACGCTAATACGCGGAGCGGGGAGGGGAAACACACAAGATGCTAAAATTGACTGTGACAGTATTCATGTTGATTTTCAAAGGATCACAACAGAGGAACACTAAATTGGATGTGAACTTTCATGCAAACAACTAAGAGAGTCAGTGGTTGCCTGCAGGGCAGCTACAGGGGAACCCTTATACCGTTATACCGTTATACTGTTTATACTGTTGTATTGTGCAGTATACTGTTATATTGTGTAGTATACTGTTGTATTGTGTAGTATACTGTTGTATTGTGTAGTATACTGTTGTATTGTGCAGTATACTGTGTAGTATACTGTCGTACTGTTGTACTGTGTAGTATACTGTTGTACTGTTGGATTGTGTAGTATACTGTTGTATTGTGTAGTATACTGTTGTACTGTGTAGTATACTGTTGTACTGTGTAGTATACTGTTGTACTGTGTAGTATACTGTTGTACTGTGTAGTATACTGTTGTACTGTTGTACTGCCGTCTAACGGAGTCATTATAACCATCAGGGTTTCTGATTAGTCTGTAATCAGGATGATTGAACTCTGATTAGTTTCACAGTCGGAGCTGCTGCCGATGATTTCATAATGATTTGTTTGTTTGTCTGGGGGAGTACTCGTGTTAGTTCTCGTGTCACTACTGTTTAGTGTATTAGTGTGGTGTATTTTGTAGTAAAACACACAGACGACAACCGCAACAATTCAATTTAACAAAAGAAACAAATCAATAAATCTGAATCGCCTCCATTTAACCTCTAAAACCTCGATGACCTCATCGGGTCAGGCACTAAACCAACTCATGCTGTCAGCCGTGGAGAGTAACTAAGTACATTTACTCAAGTACTGTACCTCTTTTACATTTCTGCTGCTTTATACTTCTTCTCCACATCTCAGAGGGAAATATTACACTTTTTACTACATTTATTTAATAACTTTAGTCACTTTACATATTCAGATTATTAATGCAAACTATAAATCAACTAATAAATGATCATGTATTATTATAGATTAAACTACTCAGCAGTATATAAAGTAGTTAAAATGAGCTCCACTTTTAACGGCCGCAACATTAAAATGATGAACACATTAATATATCAATAATTATAATCCTGTCACTTGATTAAAATATTTAATCGTGATTAATCTCACACTTTTTATCTGTTCAAAATGAACCTTAAAGGGAGATTTATCAAGTATTTAAGACTCTTATCATCATGGGAGTGGACAAATATGCTGCTTTATGCAAATGTATGTATATATTTATTATTGTAAATCAATTAACAACACAAAACAATGACACATATTGTCCAGAAACCCTCACAGGTACTGCATTTAGCATAAAAATATAATGAAATTGGCCATTCTGCATCATGAGGACTTTTTCTTTTTGTGCTTTAAGTATATTTTAATGTTAGTACTTTTGTACTTTCACTGAAATAAGAGTTTGAATGCAGGAGTTTTACTTGTAACAGAGTATTTCTACTGTAATATACTTTTACTTAAGTAAAAGACGTGAGTACTTCTTCCATTACTAGTTACTTTAAATATTTTAAAAACAAAACATGATGATGATTTATAAAATATGATACTGTGCTGCAGATTAAACTCTCCAACAGTTCATAAAGTAGTTAAAATGAGCTCCACAAGTCTCCGTAATAATATTAATATACTCTGAAAGGGACCATTCAGCCAAGCAAATACTTTTACTTTAGTAAATGTAGCTGTTAATACTTCTTGAATGCAATCGGACTTTTACTAG
This sequence comes from Sebastiscus albofasciatus, assembly GCA_916701655.1. NCBI lineage: Eukaryota > Metazoa > Chordata > Actinopteri > Perciformes > Sebastidae > Sebastiscus > Sebastiscus albofasciatus. The sequence goes on from CAKAOI010003375.1 coordinate 17,743, forward strand.
GTGTATAATATTTATAATTCTACTTTTACTGAAGTAAAAGACACAAATACTTCTTGCATTACTGCGTGTTGCAGTCAAACATCATTTTAATTTCTAAAAATACCAGATATAATGTGTATAAAATGATGCACAAGGCATCAACGTGTCCTTTTGATTGAGCCATAAAAACATCATGTGGCTTCAGTGAAGCCGGTAGAGAATATAAATGATGTCAGAGCATGTGGAGTAAAGCTGAAGGGATATCTGTACGTTTATGGGAGCTTAAACAATGAAAGTCCATCCTGATGATGTGGACGTCCCACAGGGAGCTGTCATCATAACAAGCTTCTCTCCTCTCAGCGGTGCATTTATATTTATATGCATGAGAGCAGCTCAGCTCATAACATCAGAACTGAGGTAACCGCTCCACATGTAAACAATACAACTGTGTTACAATAACCCAGATACGCTCTTGTTCCTCCGGTCGGACTCCGGCCAACGCTAAAAGACTCTCTGTGGCACGAAACATCTCACTGCTTCCTTCTAATAAGTCACGGCTGTGGTCTGGTGGGCCAATACCACACATATTTTATAGGGTATTTATGAAAAACAGCAGCAGTGGAGGAAGTACTGGAGTCCTTCACTTAAAAGTATAATAACACTAACAACTCTATTACAGAAGTCCTGCATTTAAAATGTTACTTAAAGGACCAGTGTGTGGTATTTAGGTGGATCTATTAGCAGAAATGGAATATAATATTAATAACTATGTTTTCATTAGTGCATAATCACCTGAAACTAAGAATTTCATCTCCATACAGTATGGAGAGTAAAGAAGCAAAGAGACGAAACTCTGATGTTTTTTTGACAACTGCCACTGCCGCCATTTTGGACTGAAAACATTTATTATATTTATAATATTGTATTGTTCAACGCAGGACGTTTCGGTAGAATATGACAATAGAATTATCTATTTTTACTTTTGTACGGCACTTTGTAGGCGGACGTTTTACTGGCGTCCAGTAGTCGCTTTCAGTCCAAAATGGCGGAAGCGTAGCTCTGCTGCTGGACGCTGATGTTGCAATGGAACGACCAACTGACTTTCACTTCATCTACTTTCTTTGATAGAGAGCAGGTCTTCTTCATGGAGTCCTCCATGTTTCTACAGTAGCCCAGAACGGACAAATGAGACTGACTCTATAGAGAGACATTCATGTTTTTGCGTTACCTGAAGTTCACCGTAGTTCTCCGACATGCTTGTGAAACTGCGGTCACGTGAACCGCAAAGTGTTAAACCGTGGTACCGCCAGCCGCCATCTGAGTTCCGTTGCTCCTAAAGTAGTGTTATAACGGTATGGATGACCTCTGATCATTCCAATACACGGCAATATGAACATCTGGAATGAAGCTAAGTGGTGAGTGAGAGTGGTGTGGAAATGGTCGGCAAACGCCGCTTTGTTTCATGTACGTATCATAACCACGGCCTCTATATCCGCCCTCCTCGCTCTTCAGGTTCTCCTTTTGAATGACGAATACAGACTACCGGCGCCTACCGCAGGGGCAGAGGTAACTGGCCGTCGGCTGCAGTCTTTGCGGTGTGTTCGGGTGACGCAACAGTCGGCCTTCATCGCCGCTAGTTCTCTGATGTCGCTTTGTTGTGTCTGGGTCTTTAGTGTCTGTATGAGACGCACCGGGCTTTCAAGTTACTACAATGTCAACCTAACTGCGTCAATATGAAACATTAGGGTGCTGTGGTGGCGGGAGTCGAGGTGGACGGGTCCAACAAACACAAAGCTTTCATCCAGGATTCAGTCAGCTCGGGTCTCTGTTGGCTGTCGTTCTTTCCCACGTGACGGCGTCATCTGCAGTCCTCGGGGTTCCCCACACACAACAGGACATCCCATCGTAAATACTGAACATGTTTCATATTTACGATTTGAGATCGGTGTGGCCAGGATGGACTTCAGAGCCAATCGGAGGATTTAAAAAGTTCTCTTAACCACAGGAACATCTGGAAAGATCATCTTTAGAACCATCAAACAATCAAACAATCGGGGCTTTGCTGACGATCGTCAGGAGGAATACAATCAGCTTAATTCCGGTGCAGTGTGAATCCGACATTAGTGGTTTTGTTGCCTCAACCGAAGCAGTGTTTTTATTTGAATTCACAACGTTTAGCACGTGTTTACTGCGACCATAAAGTGACGCCGAGGGGTCTGACGGAGCCTCGGTATGCGACCAGTTTGGGATGTTGGTTTCCCCCTCACATTTCTGTGTGTGTGTATCACGGCGACGTCACTGATTGAAAGCAGCAGAAGCTCCTCGTCTCTCTTGTTCCCGCTCCAGCAGAGAAAATGTTCACTTGGGCAGAAGGATCTTATTTAAAAGCTGAGCTCCCCTCTGAGACGCACACACACACACAGACACAAAGCTTAAAAGGATCGCACGATGCTCGAGATGTATTTCATGTCTGCTTTAGTCTCCGTGGAGCGAGGAGAGAAATGGCAGCGTAGTGATGCTGCTGAGCCTTTAAAGCAGGTATCCCATAATAACACCAGCTCAATGTGTATTTCTGTATAAAAACGTGCTCCATAAATAAACTTCACATTGTTGAATTTTTCATTCTGTCAAATGCAACACACAGTTTATTATCTCTCCACATCTTTTCAAGTATGAAAATAACAATATTGAAAATAAATAATAATAAATAATATTGTGAATGACATTGTGATTTTGTTTTGACCACTGTATGAACCACAGAACTGTGACGAGTATTTCACCAAATGCTTTTTTTACTGTGATGGAATGACGACACGTCACCGACCTCCTCCGCTGCTTTTAAAAAATCTACTTTTCTTTTTGGGTGAATTTCTTTACACGATGGAAACGCATCATAACTGGACTTTTTTTAGACTTAAAATTTACAAGAAAAAAATCGAAAATTCTCTGAGATTAAAGTCATAAATTTACGAGAAAAAAAAATAACAAATTTATTAGAAAGTCATACATTTCACAAATTTCCGAGAATAAAGTCGTAAATTTATGAGTAAACCCTTACAAATTTACGAGAAAAAAAAACTTGAATATTCTCTGAGATTAGAAAATCCTAAATTTGCGGGAAAAAAAGGAAATTCTCTGAGATTAAAGTCGTAAATTTATGAGAACAAAATTGAATATTATCTGAGATTATAAAATCCTAAATTTGAGGGAGAAAAAAATTGCGAATTTTCTGATATTAAAGTCATAAATTTATGAGAAAAAAATTCACAAATTTGCGAGAAAAAAATAGAATATTTTCTGAGAATAGAAAGTCATACATTTGCGAGAAAAAAATCATAAATTTCCGAGCATAAAGTTGTAAATTTTTGAGCAAACCCTTACAAATTTCTGAGAAAATACAATTTTATATTCTCTGAGATTAGAAAATCCCAAATTTGTGGGAAAAAGAATTCTATGAAATTCTCTGAGATTAAAGTCTTAAATTTACGAGAAAAAAACTTCAGAAATTTACGAGAAAAAAATTAAATATTCTCTGAGATTATAAAGTCATAAATCTGCGGAAAAAAAAATCTGAAATTCTCTGAGATTAAATAAAAAAAAATTACAAGAAAAAAACTCAGAATTTTTTTTTTGGTAAAGGAACCACATCGCTTAACTTTGCAAGGTTGGATCAACCTCATCACACCACAGATGTCGCCGGTAAACAGGGAACAACACACGCACCCGTTAGTGAGGAGGAACAGGGTGATATCCTTCATCTGTCCAGTGAGTCGTCGTTCCTGATGCACAAAAGCTATCATCCAAATCAGCATGTTGTTTTCTTCTCAATAGGTCCAATTCCCGGGGACGTCTCTTACAAATCCGGAGGTTTTTGATAATATCACAAGTATTTCCTTATTGATAAATCTAGTTTCAAAGTATAATCTAATTAGGTCATCCACTGCAGACAGAAAAACACGTCTGTGATGTTTCTTGGAAATTTGTGACTGTAATCTTGGAGAATAAAGAAACTGGATCAAACTCACTTCCTGATGCACAAAAGTCAAATCAGCATGTTGTTTTCTTCTGAATAGGTCAAATTACTGGCAACGTCTCTTACAAATCCGAATGTTTATGATAATATGATGAATATTTCCTTGTTGATAAATTCAATTTAAAATTATAATGTAATTAGGTCATCCACTGCAGACAGAAAACACATCTGTGGTGTGATGAAGTTGATCCAGCCTTGCAAAGTGAAGCCATGTGGGTCCTGGACAAAAACAAACTATTTTAAATAGTAAATTTGCAAGTTTTTTTCGCATAAAATTTGAACTTTAATCTCAGAGAATTAGTGAGTTTTTTCTCGAAGATATTGAACTTTAATCTCAGAGAATTACTGAGTTTTTTCTTCGAAAATTTGTGACTATAATCTCAGAGAATTTCGCAAACGTATAATTTTATATTTTATCAGAGAATATTCAATTTGTACTTTTTTTTCTGATTTTTTTCTTGCAAATTTATAACTTTATAATCTTAGACAATATTCAAAGTTTTTTTCTCGTAAATTTGTGACTTTAATCTCTGAAAATTTCAGATTATTAATTTGTTTTGCAAATTTGTGACTTTATAATCTCAGAGAATATTCAACTTTTTTTCTCATAAATTTATGAGATTTTTCTCAGAGAATTTCTGATTTCTTTGCAAATGTATTGCTGTATAATCTCAGAGAATATTACATTTTTTTCCCCGTGAATTTGTATTTTTCTCATAAATGTGTGGCTATAGTCTTAGAGAATTTCAGATTTTTTGACAAATAACACTATTTTTTAGTTTTAAATTTTTTTTCTCACAAATCTCTGACATTAATCTGAGTTTTTTTAATTTTAGAGTTTTTCCTTGCAAATTTGTGACTTTATAATCTCAGAAAATAATCAATTTTTTTCATAAATTTGTGAGATTTTTCTCATAAATTTGTGACTTTAATCTCAGAAAATTTCAGATTTAAAATTATTTTTTTTTGCAAATGTTTGACTTTATAATCTCAGAGAAAGTTTTTTTCTTGTAAATTTGGGACAATAATCTTAGAGAATTTCAGATTTTTTATAAAATGCAAATAACACTATTTTTACAGATAAATTTGCAAAGTTTTCTTGTCAATTTTTATGTTTTACATTTTTTTTCTTGCAAATTTATGATCTTTATTTTCTTTCACAATATTCTGACTTTATAATCTCACAGAATATTCAAGTTTTATTCTCATAAATTTATGACTTTAATCTCAGAAATTCAGATTTTTCTCTCAGAAATTTTAAATTTGTTTCACCATACGATGGCCCTAATACGCTGTCGTACACACATCACTTGAAAGGGATAGAAATAAAATGCTCTGAGGGCGACAGAAAGATGAGGTTCATATACAATTTGACATAAACAGCAGTTGATAAAAATGCACAGGTGCTAGGCATACTGGTATCGTAGGAATGTGGACTGTGAGTTGCTGATCACATGGAGTAATGTGCCCATATGATTCACAGTGTGTGGTTTGTGTTTTTTTTTGGTTTATATTTGTGACTTCAACCCTCCCCCCGCTTATACATATTTACAATAAATCGGTAAACAGAGTTACTGCGTGTTCCGCTCACGTGTCATGCTTCAACCCGACGCCGCAGGAAGTCACTTGATAAGATACGAGAATGAAACTCCGTCCCGGTTTAATAAACTGTGTTCGTCTCATCCGGCTGCTGGTAGAGAGGCAACAATAGTAAGTCTCTTTATCCTGCTGAAGAGTTTGGTTCCAAAAACATCCATCAAAGTTCATTATTCACCAAATCATCTACACTCAAGAGACACTTACATCTTCTAGAGCTTTCAATCGCATCTTCATACACTGTGAAAACTGTTTTGGTTCACTGTATTCAGATCATTTAAAGTAAAAGGACTAATACCACGTTGTAAAAATACTCTGTTACAAGTAAAAGTCCTGCATTGAAAGTGTTACTTAAGTAAACGTATGTCAGTATAATCAGGAAAATGTAGTTAAGAGTATTAAAAGTAAAAGTATAGTAGTGTTATATTATTTTATTGTTATATCATTAGATTATTATTACTCATGCATTAATGTAAAAGCAGGATTTTACTGTCAAAATAGTTTAATTAATTAACTTAATTAATGGACTAATCGTTGCAGCTCTACTTGTATAAACTGTTGGGTTTTTAATTCAGAACAAAACATCATATTTTGTTAACTCTTTGTTTGTTTTTTATGTAAAAATCTTAATTTGTAAAGTAACTAAAAGCTGTCAAATAAATGTAGTGGAGTAGAAGTATAAAGTGGCATGACAATATAATGCTATAATACTTAAGTACGGTACTTGCGTTACATTCGTCCACTGATTTTTGGACATTGGAGATGACAACTTGCGATTCTTAGGTTGTAGCGGGCTCAGTTTTAAAGCTGGAGTAAAGATACTGGTATCATATAAAACTAGAAAACCTGAAGAATCCATCGGTACCAACCATGTCATACCAGCTGGTCATGAAGGAGGTTAAATAACGCTCCAAACTTGCACTAAAGTTTGGCGAGGAAAAACTGTCATGGCCATTTTCAAAGGGGTCCCTTGACCTCTGACCTCCAGATATGTGAATGAAAATGCTAAATGCAGTACCTGTGAGGGGTTCTGGACAATATCTGTCATTGTTTTGTGTTGTTAATTGATTTCCAATAATAAATATATACATATATTTGCATAAAGCAGCGTATTTCACCCACTCCCATGTTGATAAGAGGATTAAAGTACAGTTTGAACTGATACAAAATGTGTGATTAATCACGATTAACTACGGACAATCATGCGATTAATCACAAGTAAATGTTTTAATTGATTGACAGCCCTGGTTTATTAATGATAGATGAATTATTTTGGAACGAAACTCTTCAGCTAGAAAATTATGGAATGTATTCAAACTTTCTGGAAAGTCGATGAAAGGAGCACGACTGCACCGAGCTGGCTGAGAACAGATGAGGAAGAAGAAGAAGAGAGCACAACACCAAAATAACAAACACTATATCCAAGACAATTGAGAAAAAACAACAAAAAGAAACTGAAAATGGTAATAATAAGTTAGTCGCTGCGTTTGAGTCCAGTGTCCGCTGGGGGTGGAATCCAGTTCAGTGCAGTCCAGAGACACGAGCTCTCGCTGACGTAAGAAGAAAAAACAAAGTGTGTGCGAGCAGGAATACGATGGAGAGTTTGTACGTTTGACGGTAAAGAAGATGGAGTGCTGTACATTCACACCCAGATTCAAAGTCACTCAGCTGGGTCACGTGATCCACTAACCTCTCGTTCCATAGAGTCTGCTGCAGTGTCCTTTATCTCCGTCCTCGTGTCCATTTTCAGCTCCGTGTAATGTCCCTCCTGAGGTTTGGGAGACTGATGCAGCCTCTCTCCTTCTCTGCAGCCTCGCCTCAGCGTACTCCGGTGATGTGGCAGAAAACCATGACGACAGCCGGGAGGATGGGAGGCGGTGGGTATCCGGGACGACGCCGGCTCTCATAGCGACGTGGACTGCTTGATGCTGTGGAAGCTGACCCGTGAAGGTGACGTGGGGATGGACATGGCCTGGGTCATCCGGGCCCGGATGGAGTGCTGCTCCTGCCAACGGTGGAACCGCTTCCTCACAGCTGACCGCACCTGTCAGAACCGGGACGAATCATTGTGTTACCGTGGTAACGACACTGTTTACTGGGATATCAGTTTAAGTTTTTCAGTTCAGTTTGTCTGTTTGTCAGCAGGATTACGGTGAAACTACCAAACCGATTATCATGAAACATGGTGGGAGGGTGAAGTACGGATCGAGGAAGAACCCATTACATTCTGGAGCGGATCCAAATCACCGAGCGGATCTAGCGTTGTCTTTCACTTATGGAAACGTCTCCTCTGTCAGAGTGAACCTTTAGCTTTAAACACCTGTTTTTGCTGTTATAATAAATAATACTAAGCATATTTGTACATGATGCAGTGGTGGAAAGTAACTAAGTACATTTAGTCAAGTGCTGTATTTCAGTATAATTTTAAGGTACTTGTACTTAAGCATTTCCATTTTCAGCAACTTTATACTTCTACTAAGATAACTTAACGTCACACTGATGAGATGAGTCAAAAATGTTGACTTGTTAAGTCAAACTGATTAAAAGTATTGAGAAAAAGTACGAGATATTGAGTCAAAATTAAAAGAATTTTAATCAAAAGTCACTTTTTAAGTCAAGATAATGAGATAGTTGGTCATTTTTTTGACTTACTAAATCAGAATTATGAGATTTACTGGACAAAATTGTAAGACAGAAAGTAAGTAAAACAAAATTATGGCATATATATTAAGATAATTTCAGATTAACCTGAGATATTTAGTTAAAATGTTGACTTACTCATCATTAAAATTATTAAGAAATGGTAAAAGATAGAGTCAAAATCAAAAGATAGTACTTACAAGTCACAATTATGACGTATTAAGTCAAGATAATGAGATAGTCGGTCAGTTTTTCTATTTACTAAGTCAAAATTATGACAAAATAAGTCAAACTTTTGAGATACTGGGTCAAAATTGAAAGCCAGAAAGTAAGTAAAACAAAATGATGGCATATATATTAAGACAATTTAAGATTAACCTGAGATATTGAGTTAAAATGTTAACTTGTTAAGTCAAAATTGTTAAAATAATTAAGAAAAGGTATAAGATACTGAGACAAAATTAAAAGATAATAATTACAAATCACAATTCTGACGTTTTAATTAAAATTTTACTGACTTACTAAATCAAAATTATGAGATTTTCTGACATAGATATTAAGATAATTTAAGATTAACCTGATATATTGAGTCAAAATGATTAAAATTATTATGAAAAAGTGCTAAAGATGCTAAGTCATAATTAAAAGATGTCAATTAAATCAAAATAATGAGATATTAGGTCAACTTTTGACTGTCTGTCTCAGAATTCTCACTTACTATCTACAAAGTCTCATTAATATCTCATAATTCAACTAAAATTATGATTTATTTTTATCTTTCCTTTAACTTTTCATTTGTCCCTGCAATGTTAAAGTGAATGAAGACCTCTGATTCCAATATAGGTCATGTATTTCGTAACCTACAGCTGCAGCAACGAGCTATAAATCGTTTTAATGGTGATTAAAAAGCGTTCCTCCTCCTCCTCCTCCTCCTCCTCCTCCTCTCTCATCCCAATCTGAAATCAATCGTCCCGTGTGTCCCGCTCCGCTACATCCTGCCTCCAGTAATCAGTCTCAGATGAATGAAGCTTTAACATGAAATAAAGCTGATTGGTACAAAACAAGCAAACAATCATTTTACCACACTGTAATATCTGACATCTCGATTCATCAGCGCTGCTAACCGGCGCCGTGTTTGGCCGCCGTCCTCTCTGTAAAGACCGTTTAATCCTCCACACACACATGTTTTAGTGCTAAATGTTTTCCTTCTCTCTTGAATGTGACCGCGGCCGTCCTTTGTTCATCTGTCTCATTTCTTTTCAGCCTGAAACGAAACACTAAATCAATATCCTCTGTAAGCTACACATGCTGGTTAAGCCCCTTGTTGGTCCGTGATGAGATATTCATTCATCATCCGGGCCGGCTGAAGCGGCGTGGGACGCCGGGCTGATATTACATCCATGTGCTACTCCAGGAATCGCTTGTAAAGTCGTGATTATTCTGCGATAAGACGTGAGCCGAGTCCTCCGGCTTCAAACAGCAGATTATCAAGCTGAAGACTCAGACCGAGGCCGCCTCGATTACACCTAAAGATGTGACATAATCCACCGTTATCACCATGAAAAGGTCGTTTATCTTCATGCTGACTTCCTCTTCATATCAGGGTTTATTCAGCGACATCAGGCCGCTTGTAGTCGAAGCCAAAAAAGAGCATTGATTGAAACTTTTGGAGAGCGAGATGTGGAAGTTAATTCACACTTTCTTAAGTGCAAAGTTGTCCTTTCTAAAAATCTATGTTTCTACTTTAACTAATGAAGTCCAACATGAAGTTGAAGTTTGCTTCCAAAGTTCAGACAGTTGGAGAGATTTCCTGTACTTTCTGTTCTCGTTTGAGATGACTCGTTTGGAAAAAGGTGAAATTTAGTAATATATCTATTATAAATGTGACGACAGCTGTTGGGTTGTTTCCATCTGTTACAGCACAATCTGATCAAACATCCATAACCTGCTGAGTTTTTAACTCTTATTAGTAGTCAGCTGTTATATTGATGCTTATCTAACACGTCTTTCTTCTATATATATAGTTACTTTACCTCTACATACTTTTACGTACTTATCTAAACTGGAAAAACAAAGTTTGGAAACTTGTGTTTGGTGGATTATTTCTCTGTTGTATCAATGCTAATGGTCATTGTATTTTACATCGTTGGAAAGCCTGTTTATTTACCCACGCAATGATGTCCAACTTGTAAGGATCATGCATTTGTGGGATGAGCAGCACAGCTGATTATGTGGGGAGCGCCCAAGAAAAATTTGCCAAAATGCTCCGTCAATGGTAAAAAGTGTATTCTCATAAGGCTACCAGGAAGCCTGCAATGACTGCCCTTCACCGTCAGGCCCGTTTGCGCTGGTGTTGACAACACAGACAACGGAATTTTGAATCATATTTGCTCCAATCTCGCCTACTTCAGCTTTAAGTATGGCCAATCATGCGATTAATCATGATTCAATATTTGAATCGATTGACGGCCCTGGTCTTTTTATTTCCTTTCCTCTACTTGTGTTAGAAATGTTTTCATCCCCCAAAACAGAAAGAATAGAACAAAAAACACGTCACGAAGAAAGCCAGCGAAACTTCACAAAACACTGCACACAACAATACGACTGAAAATACCACATCTACTAGTAATATTAATAACATCACACATTAAAGGTTTCTGCATGCATATTCATGTTTCTGTGCTATTCTGAGAAGGTTTCACCCCCGATTCCCCCATGAGACCAAATTAAGGCTGACACTGTCATAAAGAGTAGAAAGTGATGTCACTTACACATGACAAGTCTTAATTGTGCCCTAAATATAAGTAGCTCGGAGCTTCATCACTCACTCTAATAACACACAGCAAACAGCCGGCAAAAGGGAGAGTGGGAGCGCTGGAAGACGGGGAACATAAATAAGTGTTGGGAGCAGGGGGAACGTGAAATGTTTGATCAATAAGCGGAGGTGAATGTGCTTACCTCGCTGTTTAGGAAGCAGTAAAACACGGACACGAAGAAGCCCTGCGAGGAGGGGAGGAGGAGGAGGAGGAGGGAGATAAAGAGACCGACAAAACATCATCATCAAAAAAGGAGGGCATTGAAAACATCAACGCCCTGATCCGGTTTTAATCGCATGCACAGCAGCTTATCAAACACGTTACATTCATTCAATCATCTCCGGAGAGGAACAATTTAGCTGTCCACTCATCACAATTACTGTCTTTGTACACAGAAACACGCCCACACACACACAAGATATTATACTCCGCCTGTCCCTCCCTGGAAGCTCTGAGGACGGGCCAACCTTTGTGTGCGGGATAAAGCGTACCTGGAAGGACTCCAGAAAAGAGTTGAAATATATGAAGACGCTTCGAGAGATCTCGTCCTCCCCCGGATTGACAAAGAACAGCATGTAGGTGATTCCCAGGAGAGGAAGAAGAACCAGAGTAGCCTTCACAGCTTTCCTGCAGACGATCACACAACCAAAGAGTTTTACACCAAACTCCACTGAAGCATGAAGCATTAATTATTAAAGGTGTGTTCATAGAGGATCTGAATGTTTTGTCTCCTGCAGGTGCAGCTGAATACTTTAAACCGTACCTGTACTGGATCGTCTCCGAGGTGGTGGAGGCTCGCAGTTTGGTCATCAGGATTCTCACGATGTTGAAGAGGAAGATGAAATTGATCTGTTGATGAAGATCAGACACAGAGATGATAGTTATAGTGGCTGTTAATGTCAGAGAAAAGGAGGCTCAGAGGTCGCTTAAAGAGGTCGGCTAAAAGGTCGGGTTTAAAGCAAACAATAGAGGATGAGTGTCCGGCAGCAGAGTGGATCAACACTTTACCACAATGTCATCATAGTTTATATATGGACATTTATTTTCAGTATTTAGTAGGGCTGTCAATCTATTAAAGTAGTTATCTCTTCTAAATGTACCTTAAAGGGAGATTTATCAAGTATTTAATCCTCTTATCAACATGGGAGTGGACGAATATGCTGCTTTATGCAAATGTATGTATATATTTATTATTGTAAATCAATTAACAACACAGAACAATGACAGATATTGTCCAGAAACCCTCACAGGTACTGCATTTAGCATAAAACAATATGCTCCAATCAGAACATGGCAAACTGCAGCCCAACAGGCAACAACAGCTGTCAGTGTGTCAGTGTGCTGACTTGACTATGACTTGCCCCAAACTGCATGTGATTATCATAAAGTGGGCATGTCTGTAAAGGGGAGACTCGTGGG
>CAKAOI010003375.1:30245-44518 GCA_916701655.1 Sebastiscus albofasciatus
TAGTATACTGTTGTATTGTGTAGTATACTGTTGTATTGTGTAGTATACTGTTGTATTGTGCAGTATACTGTTGTACTGTTGTACTGTGTAGTATACTGTTGTACTGTTGTACTGTGTAGTATACTGTTGTATTGTGTAGTATACTGTTGTATTGTGCAGTATACTGTTGTACTGTTGTATTGTGTAGTATACTGTTGTATTGTGTAGTATACTGTTGTATTGTGCAGTATACTGTTGTACTGTTGTACTGTGTAGTATACTGTTGTACTGTTGTACTGTGTAGTATACTGTTGTACTGTGTAGTATACTGTTGTATTGTGTAGTATACTGTTGTACTGTGTAGTACACTGTTGTACTGTGTAGTATACTGTTGTACTGTTGTACTGTGTAGTATACTGTTGTACTGTGTAGTATACTGTTGTACTGTGTAGTATACTGTTGTACTGCCGTCTAACGGAGTCATTATAACCATCAGGGTTTCTGATTAGTCTGTAATCAGGATGATTGAACTCTGATTAGTTTCACAGTCGGAGCTGCTGCCGATGATTTCATAATGATTTGTTTGTTTGTCTGGGGGAGTACTCGTGTTAGTTCTCGTGTCACTACTGTTTAGTGTATTAGTGTGGTGTATTTTGTAGTAAAACACACAGACGACAACCGCAACAATTCAATTTAACAAAAGAAACAAATCAATAAATCTGAATCGCCTCCATTTAACCTCTAAAACCTCGATGACCTCATCGGGTCAGGCACTAAACCAACTCACGCTGTCAGCCGTGGAGAGTAACTAAGTACATTTACTCAAGTACTGTACCTCTTTTACATTTCTGCTGCTTTATACTTCTTCTCCACCACATCTCAGAGGGAAATATTACACTTTTTACTACATTTATTTAATAACTTTAGTCACTTTACATATTCAGATTATTAATGCAAACTATAAAATAAATGATGATGTATTATTATAGATTAAACTACTCAGCAGTATATAAAGTAGTTAAAATGAGCTCCACTTTTAACGGCCGCAACATTAAAATGATGAACACATTAATATATCAATAATTATAATCCTGTCACTTGATTAAAATATTTAATCGTGATTAATCTCACACTTTTTATCTGTTCAAAATGAACCTTAAAGGGAGATTTATCAAGTATTTAATCCTCTTATCAACATGGGAGTGGACAAATATGCTGCTTTATGCAAATGTATGTATATATTTATTATCGCAAATCAATTAGCAACACAAAACAATGACAAATATTGTCCAGAAACCCTCACAGGTACTGCATTTAGCATAAAAAAATATGCTCAAATCATAACATGGCAAACTGCAGCCCAACAGGCAACAACAGCTGTCAGTGTGTCAGTGTGCTGACTTGACTATGACTTGCCCCAAACTGCATGTGATTATCATAAAGTGGGCATGTCTGTAAAGGGGAGACTCGTGGGTACCCAGAGAACCCATTTACATTCACTGATCTGGAGGTCAGAGGTCAAGGGACCCCTTTGAAAATGGACATGACAGTTTTTCCTCACCAAAATTTAGCATACATTTGGAGCGTTATTTAACCTCCTTCGTGACGAGCTAGTACGACATGGATGGTACCGATGGATTCATCAGGTTTTCTAGTTTCATATGATACCAGCATCTTCACTCTAGCTTTAAAACTGAGCCTGCTACAACCTAAAAATTGCAAGTTGCGTTAATGCGTTAAAGAAATTAGTGGCGTTAAAACAAATTTGCGTTAACGTGTTATTATTGATAACTTTGACAACCCTAGTTTTAGAAATAAAACATGTTTGCTAGAAACCAGTGAAATTACTGTTAAGGTTTGTATGTGGCTCATTCTCACATTTGTTTTTACGTTATCATATATGATGTATTCAGTGGTGGACAGTAACCAATGCATTTACTGAAGTACCGTAACTCCATACGGACTGTTGACGGCAGCAGGACGCTGTCTGTGGGTTCATTTTCGTCTTTTTTTGGGGAGATTTGTGGACAATAATAAACATATATAAATAATGCCTTCTCCTTTAATAAGGCTAAAACCTGTTACTCTGCTGTCTTAAGTGCTCCTCGAGACTACTTTTCCCACAATGTGATGAAGGACTAAATCAATACCCCGTGCAGTAGTAGGCGTGAATGATGTAACGTGAGAGCAGAAATAGCTGCAGGAATACTTTCCAGGGCCGGCTGACCCGACCTTGGCCCGAACAGATGCATGGCAATCTTTCAAGAAGCGCCCGACCCACCGGTCCTCACCGGTCCTCCCCGGCCCCGCCGTGCATTAGTGCTTAACATGTCCAATAACATCCTGTATTTATCCTTCATAACCGTACATCACTTTATTGCTGACATTAACCGCTACAGACGGGGAAAGGCACGGAAAGTTCACAACCGCAGCGGCCTGACAGGAGAGACCGCAAATATTCTGGTGACCTGACGGTGATCCTGCAGGATCAAGTGCACGCAGGCAGAGAGATGAAAGCCTGAGCGGAGCCGCTATTGTAAGCGAGACGTTTTCAGTGGAAGTAGCAGAGAGATATTGGAGGAGGCAGATGTGTGCTTTAGGCGGGAGAGACAGAGACATAAAGTGCCTCTCGGAGAGATGACTTGTTCAACTAAACAGAGAGAGAGAAGAGATAAGGAAAATGTGCCGTTTCTGACGATGATGGGAAGGTCAGTCCACCACTGGAGACCCAGCAGGGAGGAAACGGCCCAAACGGAGCAGAGAAACGGTCAAATCACCACGGCGAGGAGGAGGAGGTGGTCAGAGAGGAAGGGCATGCATGTGGATCAGGACAGTCAGAGTGAAAGTAGCAGTACCACAGAGTAGAAATACATTCAAAGTGAAAGTATTAGCATCAAAATGAGGGGTATTAATTACGGTACTATCACCATACTTAAGTAACAATATGATGTTTTTGCGATATGCTAAGTTATGCGATAAGATATGTAAGGGATGATGTGCAACGAGCCGGTCATTGTTGTGAAATAAACCCCGACAGGGCGATGCTGACGGGTCTTTCATCACCCTGAAGGGGTTCATTTCAAGAGTTAAAATGACCCTCTGAAATGCAGCTGAGTAGAAATACAAGTACCTCAAAATTGTACTTAAGTACAGCACTTGAGTAAATGTACTTTTCACCACGGGACTGAGGAGAGTATTTTGGGAGCGTAGCCAGGAGGGAGTTACTGTAGTCCAGACGAGAGATGACTAAAGCTTGTACGAAAAGCCGGGCCGAGTCTCCAGAGATCTGCAGGATCATTCAACATTTCATCCTGCTGGAGGGCCGAGAGTCTGTCTGGCTTCATGCAGACTGTTAGCAGAGTGAGGAAGAGTCCGGCTGAAGGCTGGAGGACACGTCCTGCAGGTGCTTGATGTCCAGTTTAACCCTCACCCGTCAATATGGACATCGTTGTCTTTTTAATTTTACAATCATTTGGGCTGTGTTGATGCTTTTGGCATGTTGATAAGTTTAAATAAGTCTCTAATAAACCGTGCAGTCAAAACACAGACACTCAGACCTCCTTAGGGACAAAATGTCCCCGTTGGAATCTATTGAAACCACAATGTTTCATCCCATGACAATAACAGTAAAATATATATATATATATCTGTTATCAGGTTTTTAATCTCGAGCCCCGACTCGACTCCAACCACAGGAACATTCCCCGGAACTGGGACCGTTTTGAAGAACTCGTTGTGTTTTGACCGCGGGGACCGGGGTCTAAATTAAGTGCTGGGGACATTTTCCAGGGTGTTTTTATCCCCTAAAAAGGTCCTGGTCGGGGGTAGTACTTTCTGACAGTACAGGAACTTCCGGGGTGGAGTTTGCAGGGATAACCGTCGCTGATAACACACACAGCCACTTCAACGCTTCATTCATACACAGGGGAGCACTCTGGTATTGATTCAGGACCATTTTAGGACAAAATTGTGAAAATGTTAGTTCTAACTCAAACAGGCTCCGGCCTCTCTATGGGTAATACTCTCCTCCAATCACACGCACACGTTCGCCCACTGAGATTTGCATAAACGTAGCCGACCACAGTATATGAGGCGGCGTCTGGCGCTACCTGGCATCCTTTTCTCTTCAGCGATAGGCGATTGCCCGCTGACTTAGCCGGTCAGGATCAGTGTGATTAAGTCGATGTGGTGACGCGGCCAGCGTACATCCATCCACAGCTTGTGCTTATAGAACTAGGGTTAAAATATCGTAACCTTCGTTTTTACTATTTTCTACCAGATTGAGACATTTTGCTCTGTGGTTTTCCTGGTGTCTGCTACGGGCATCACTGCTGTATTATGGAGCACTGCAGCGTTTGATGCAATGCATCAAAATCAATGTACTCGTACTCGCAAAACTGCTCCGATACAACGGCACCGATACCACTTTATGGCAGCGTGACGTTAACCTCACCATCTTTCGGGTACTATCGCAAGCACTCACGCTCAACCTCCCCGACGGTGCGGGCAAAACGGGCCGGTGGTGCGCCCGACCCCGCGGAGCCAGGATTCCACCTCAGCCGGCATACGTTAGACTCCTTGGTCCGTGTTTCAAGACAGGTTAGGTGTTGCAGACATCGCCGCAGACCCCTGGCGCCTGGCGCCTTTTATGTGGGCTGAGCCTCGCCCTGGGCGCACTGACGACAGTCCGCCCCGGTGACACTTTGGCCACGGCCCCGGGAAGCACCTTCACCCCAAGCCTTTCCAAGCTGACCTAGAGCCGGTGGCGGCGCACCGCCTCGTATGCGGGACTCCCCAGCCTGCCGTGTGTCGCTCACACCCTCCAGCTGGCTGTTAACGAGGGTCTTTTGGCACAGAGAAGTACTCGTATCGGTACTCAGTATCGGAGAGTACCCAAATGTAAGGACTTGTACTCGTACTCGGTCTGAAAAAAGGGGTATCGGTGCATCCCTACTTGTTTAGGACTCGAAACTCAAAGTTTGGGACTTTGGAACTTTGACTGCAGAGACCTGAGACTTACTTGGGACTTGCAAAACAATAACTCGGTCCCACCTCTGCTATTATGGCAGTTTTGTGACACAGACGTTTTTGTCCTGTAAGGAGGACATCAGAGCATGTTTTTGAAAGGGTTAAGATGTTATATTTCTGTCATTTAAAGCTTAGCTACTGAGAACAAATGGATTCACAACAGTTAACATCTGACGAAATAATAAAATGAAAGCATGGAAAAGGTTCCCTCGGGGTATGGAAATTACCCAGTGTTAAGAGATAATTCCTCATAAACAGGACTGAACAAATCCTTGGATTTCATCTTTGTTTTCCGAGAGGATTCCCACATGCTGCAGAGATTTCAACGCCACGCTCGACAGGTAGCGAGTCAGAACTTCACATTCATCATTTCTAACGTGAAGAATGTGGTGCGGTTTCCAACATTTCACGCCTGTCGGGCATTTTAGAGACGTAATAAAGACTAATTGTTTCAGTGAGTTATGTAAAAATGCGGCAACTGCAGGATAAAAAGTAAAAAAGAGACTCTTACCACTAAGACAAGAATCATGGGACCTTGGTAGATGTAATCTGTGTAAACACCAGCTTTCTTCCCAAACCAGCACCTGGAATCAAAACAGATCAAAACAGTCATGCTTACTTCTCACAGGTAGAGGTGTTTATGTTGTTATATTGTTTATATAAGGATTCACCTCCGAGTTCAGCATGTGTTGGAATTATATCAATTTGTGCTCAGGAGTTTAAACAGTCAATAATTTACCCAAAATATGGATTATAGAGGACAATTCTGATCAAAATTGAATCATAAAAACCTTATTTTCCTAAAACAAATGGAGACTATTTCAAATAAATACGATCTTGTTTCAATCATTTTATAAACCAAGAAGAATAAGATGAAAAAAGAAAGTTTATTTTAGATAACACTTGTTGAAATATGAAATAAAATAATACAAAAATAACATAATTGACACGTTTTACTGCACTGGTTGATTTGTTCACTTGGGAGTAAATAAGAGGATTAGTCTGATGTCGTTCTGTATTTTTCAACAAATTCCACGAAAAGACCAAAAGCCGTCTCTCGACACTTCCTGACGTCCCTCCCTCCTGTCTGTGACACTCAGCCCCGAGCACGTCGGCTCCTACTGAAGCATAAAGCTTTACAAATAGGTCACAATTATAAAGTTTCATTTGTAGAAAAAAAGGCTCAGTAATTTCCTAAAACAGCTGCTCACTGTAGTTTTTAATCAAACAAACAGGAGGAAATTGTGCATTTGTTGGGGACTGTTTTCATAATCTACATTTGGTGCTCTTAGCTCTCTTCAAAGCCACCAGACTCCGTTGACAAAAACAGTCATTTTTCCTCTCAGAACACAGAAGTTGCTGGTCTACTGCTGCCTTGATCGGTTAGTTTGTTTCTCTTATAGTGTGACTTTGGTGAATCCAAACTAACCCTTGAAAACACCAAAGTCACCAAACAAACTAACCGATCGAGGCAGCTAGGGATGCACCGATACCACTTTTTTTTAGACCGAGTACGAGTACAAGTTCTTACATTTGGGTACTCGCTGATACCGAGTATCGATACGAGTACTTCTCTGTGCCAAAAGACCCTCATTAACAGCCAGCTGGAGGGTGTGAGCGACACACGGCAGGCTGGGGCGTCACCCATACGAGGCGTTGCGCCGCGACCGGCTCTAGGTCGACTTGGAAAGGCTCGGGGCTGCATCTTTACAGCGCTCCACGCCCGGACCTCGCCGCACCGTGACGGGGCTCCCTGCTCCCGGTGCGACTGTCAACCGGGGCAGGCTGTCCTCACTGCGCCCCAACGGTGTCGTGCCGCGGCCCACATAAAAGGCACCAGGGGGCGTTGTCGGCAAACCCACCCGACCCTTCTTGAAACACGGACCAAGGAGTCTAACGCACGCGCGAGTCAGAGGATGCAAGTAAAACCCCGTGGCGCAATGAAAGTGAGCACCGGCGTCTTGCCCGCACCGTCGGGGAGGTGGAGCGTGAGGACCCGAAAGATGGTGACGAGAGGTCAACGTCGCGCTGCTGTAAAGTGGTATCGGTGCCGTTGTATCGGAGCCGTTTTGCGAGTACAAGTACGAGTACATGAGCAGAGTATCGGACCCGATAGGTATCGGTATCGGTGCATTCCTAGAGGCAGCAGTAGACCAACAACTCCTGAGTTCTGCAAAGTAAAATTACTGCTTTTGCCAATGGAGTCTGGTGGCTTTGAAGAGAGCATAGACAACGGCTTCAGACCACTAGCTACTGTAATGCACTGATTATGGATAACTCTCCCTTTAAGGACTTAAATTGGATGTTTTTCAGTGCACACAAAGCTGAATCAATTTTCACCTGTGTGCTAAGAGACCACTCCATATCAATCTAGCACTAAGCACTCACCATCAGAGTGAAAATGGCCACAGGGGTAACGTGTAATTAAGAAAATTGTGCAATGCAAATGTGATTACAGCAGGTTATTAATAGACATTCATCTCCTTAATGCAATACTGCCCTTCCTCGTCCTTTCAGTCAGCGGGTTCAGCTTATCTGAATATCTAAAGGGAGTCACAACAAAAAAAGACTTACTTCTCATTGTCGTAGTACAGCTTCCCAATCGCCCATGCCACAATTATAGGGAACGGTATACCTGTGAGGCAAAAAAAAGAGAGACAAATGACAGATCCTTCTTTCATCTTTCTCTGCTATTCAGATCACAAAATATCCCTCTGGGGGATTTCACGCTGCAATATGAAATCCTTGTCTTTTTCTTTTTTTTTTCACCAGCGCCTGCCAAGCTCTGTCAAAACCTATTGTTGCTTGTGTGCTGTGATCCACAGATGCAAGCCAAGACATGTCACCATCTGAATGTGTCTTTGTGAATGAATGAAAAGCCGGACTCTGGTTGATGATAATGCAGAGTGATCGTCTGATTTACTGACTTATAGGAGGTATAATAGAGCAGATAAGCAGCTATTACTTGACCATGAAGACCTTGCCAGCCGACACGTCACACATGTACGTCTCGTGTCTCTGGAACTTTCCACTTCATTAGCGATATACCGTCATCAGTGTCAACCGCAGATTACTTGAAAAAATGTAATTTGTCTTGTTGTTTTTCATCTCCTGTCCATAACCCTCTGCTTTAATAATATGTCTGCTCCTTGAGCCTGAGTTAAAGCGAAGCGGAGCAAATAAAATTTGATCTTATTTATGTTTTCACGGGCCTTCGCTGAAATGTGCTGCCATCATCCCCCCCTTCACACGGAGGCTTCACGCTGCCCCGGGGGAAATGTAATCCAGATGGCACAATGCACCTAATCTCAGCAGCACATAGTTTAGTTTGACAGTGTGAAACGGGGTGTTAGTGAACTCCACACCAATACGTTTCCCAGCTGCCACACCAAATCCTGGTATCTCCATCAAGTCAACTGCTCCCATTGTTGGGAAAATGAGTCTCTGACCTTCAGTTTGTTCTACTGAAGCGAAATGTACCCAAAACGGACTGGAGTTAAACAAGTAGTTCAACATTTCAGGGAATACAATACTTGCTTTCTTGCTGAGTTGTTGTAAAAAGGGACAAAATGATGTTTTTATGGGGGAGTTATGAGCCAGGCCAGCTGTTTCCCCCTCCTTCCAGTCTTTATGCTAAGCTAGGGTAAACGCCTCCCACCTCTAGCTTCATACTCACAGAGATGAGAGTGGTATCGGTATTCTCATCAAGTGAAATTGAGAAAATGAATACCACTTTCATGTCTGTACATTACATACTGCGCTAGAGCCAGGAGACAGTTAGCTTAGCTTAGCATAAAGACTGGAAGCAGAGGGAAACAGCTAGCTTGGCTCATAACTCCCCCATAAAAACATAATTTTGTCCCTTTTACATTTCTGTTTGTGTACAGATTAAACAAACAAGATATAACATGTTAATTAAAGAGCTTTAAAGTTATTGGTAGATGTGTTTTTGAACTTTGGATAGAGCAAGGCTAGCTGTTTCCCCCTGCTTCCAGTCTTTATGCTAAGCTAGGGTAAACGCCTCCCGCCTCTAGCTTCACACTCACAGACATGAGAGTGGTATCGATATTCTCATCAAGTGAAATTGAGAAAATTGATACCACTCTCATAGTCTGTATGCTACGTACTGAGGAAGAGCCAGGAGGCAGTTATCTTAGCTTAGCTTAGCTTAGCATAAAGACTGGAAGCAGAGGGAAACAGCTAGCCTGGCACATAATTCCCCCATAAAAACATAATTTTGTCCCTTTTACATTTCTGTTTTTGTACAGATTACACAAACAACACATAGCATGTTAATTAAAGAGCTTAGAGTTGTTGGTAGATGTGTTTTTTTAACTTTGGACAGAGCCAGGCTAGCTGTTTCCCCCTGCTTCCAGTCTTTATGCTAAGCTAAGCTAAACGCCACCCGCCTCTAGCTTCACACTCACAGACATAAGAGTAAACCAAACTTGTATCAGACCTTCATTTAATTCTATTGAGCAATGGTTTGAGTTGGTTTTGAGTTATTAAATGTGAGAAATATACTTATCTAATTATCTAAATATCTAACTAATCAATCAAGTTTATTAATTATTGAGCTTTAGAGGTGTTAGTAGGTGTATTTTTGAACTTTGGAGAGAGCAAAGTTAATGTTTCCAGCCTTTATGCTAAGCTAAGATAACCACATCCTGGCTCTTACCACATAGACATGAGAGTGGTCTTAATAGTCTCCATTAACTCTCAGCAAATAAGTGTATTTCATACAGCTGCAGTGATGTTATGATTGTGTAGGAGTAAGAGTACGTACACCAGCCGATGCAGATGAACATCCACTTGCGCAGCTTGTCGGTGGAGTAGGTGAGGACGATGGCGGTGTGGAGGTAGCAGCCCTCGCCGAACATCCAGAAGAAGTTGGTGGAGTGGAAATAGTTGAAGGAGGCGGTGGCGAGGCGGCACCAAACCTACAAAACGAATTCTTCTGTTAAACATTTTACAGTTTCTCAAAAATATAATCTTAAACTTTAACATACCACACATTCTTTAAGTTACATTATTAATCATTTCATCAGGAAGTTGTTCCTTGTTGGTATGTCAAAGGACGCTAGATATGAGTTTTGAAGGTCTTTAAATCCGTCCAATAGAGTTAACAGCCTTGGAGAACCGAGGCGTATTCAAACTCTTCCGGTGGCCCAACACATCACTAAAGAAGCCTTATGTCACTTTCTTTTTGCTTTAATTTGACACCTTATTATTGGAAGCTCATGAATGCAGCAGCTGACTCTTGAAAGTCAAGTCGCTGGGCCGTCCTTGAAGACACCTACAAGGAAGAATCCTTCAAACTAAACTAGTTGAAATTCAAATACATTTTGTGGAAAGGAAGGAAGGGAGGGAACAGTTCTTTCATTAAAGGACGATCCTTTTTAGCCTGAGGTATGTATGCAGGATGTCATGAAGTATTTAAAGGATAAGGCTGGTGATACTTACTGCTGATAAATCTAATGAAAATACCAAAACCAACAACGCGTTTCAGTTTCACTTTTAAAAAACAGCGGTGAGCTGCAGGCGTTAATACCTTCCTAGAGAGTTTACCAACGTCACTGTTGTAGTGGCATCTATTCCACCGTCTGCTGACGTCAGACTGGGTCACTACACAGATAAAGACTGCTAATAACAAGAAGAAGTGGTGATAAAGAAAAGGATCAGATCTGCACGGACAGAATTGACGCAGGCTCTAAGGCAGGAGAAGAGGATTTATAAAGGGAAGGTAGAAAGCAAACTACAGGAGTGTGACACAAAAGGGCTTTAAGTCGATAAGTGGCTCCGGCGCTGCCAGCTCTGTCCTGCAGGAAGGTGCTTTTAGTTCCGATGAGGCTAATCACTTCTTTGCCTGATTTGATACCAGAACCAATGACCTCCCAGCAGAGCAGGAGTCAGCACATTCTCCCTCTCCTTGAGGGGGTTGGATGCTATTCCTACTGTGTGCCCCCTATAAACCATTACGCTTGATGAGGTCTGCACTCAGCTAAGAAGGCTTAATGTTAATAAAGCACCCGGTCCTTCCACGTGCTCTTAAAGTGTGTGCAGACTAGCTATGCAAGGTGCTTCACCAAATGTTGTCTTTATCTATCCCAGTTAACCGATAACCGACCCTCGTTAACCAATTATTAACCGTTAACCGACAAGATTTGTGCCTCGCATGCAGCGGTGAGCCAGCTGCAGTGTATGAGCACAACAGACAACCAGTTCACCGTACAGAAGCGTATGCTGCGTTCACTGTCTCCAGTTCACC
Organism: Sebastiscus albofasciatus; assembly: GCA_916701655.1. Taxonomy (NCBI): domain Eukaryota; kingdom Metazoa; phylum Chordata; class Actinopteri; order Perciformes; family Sebastidae; genus Sebastiscus; species Sebastiscus albofasciatus. The sequence continues at coordinate 41,521 of CAKAOI010003375.1, forward strand.
CGTATGGAAGCGTATGCTGCGTTCACTGTCTCCAGTTCACCCGTACGGAAGCGTATGCTGCATTCACTGTTTCCAGTTCACCCGTACAGGAGCGTGTGCTGCGTTCACTGTCTCCAGTTCACCTGTATGGGAGCGTATGCTGCGTTCACTGTCTCCAGTTCACCCGTATGGGAGCGTATGCTGCGTTCACTGTCTCCAGTTCACGGTACGGGAGCGTATACTGCGTTCACTGTCTCCAGTTCACCCGTACGGGAGCGTATGCTGCGTTCACTGTCTCCAGTTCACGGTACAGGAGCATATGCTGCGTTCACCGTCTCTAGTTCACGGTACAGAAGTGTATGCTGCGTTCACTGTCTCTAGTTCACCCGTATGGGAGCGTATGCTGCGTTCACTGTCTCCAGTTCATGGTACAGGAGCGTATGCTGCGTTCACTGTCTACAGTTCACCGTCAGGGAGCGTATGCTGCGTTCACTGTCTCCAGTTCACCGTCAGGGAGTGTATGCTGCGTTCACTGTCTCCAGTTCACTGTACGGGAGCGTATGCTGCGTTCACTGTCTCCAGGTCACCCGTACGGAAGCGTATGCTCCTCCGCTCAAGCGAGCTATAGACGGGAGCCAACTTCCTTTTTCCGCTGCGGAGCCGCAGGTTTCCACACGGCGCCGCTGCGCTGTGCACACCGGCTGTGACCGGACTATCACCAGACTTATCCTTTAACTGAAAACTAAAATTTGGTGCATTCATCAAAGATCAACAGACGAAGCGATACGTACCACGTTGCTTTCGTGAACCTCGGGACTCATGGTCAATTGGACGATGAACCAGGTGGCGTACCTCAGGATGAAGGCGGTGATGAGGTTCCAGTGGATGATGTTTCTCAGGCAGCGGATGCTCCTGTGAGACAAACAGAGCAGAATAAAGAAATTAGAGGTGTTGGTAGGTGTATTTTTTAACTTTGGACAGAGCCAGTCTTTATGCTAAACTAAGCTGCTTTGTGGCGTACGGCTTTGAAGCCTTGAGTTTGACATTTTGGCCGTTGCTATCTTGGTTTTTTGCAACCAGGAGTGACACAAGAGGGTGGAGCTGAGTACAACCGAACGCTGAATAAAACATTTTTAGGCGACCAAATTGTTATAATTAACTTTCATGACGTGAAAACACACTGTGAAAGAGTTAAAGCTCTAAGACGAAAACACGGACAACTCCCAGACCGGACAGCGGCGTGGTAGCGACCTGTCAATCACAAGGTAGCCCCGCCCTAAAGCATCCCCTGCTTCATCGTCTATCTGACTCTAAATGGGACCATAATTTACTAAATGAACATCATGCTGTATTGAAGAAGACTTGAAATTAGAGATTGAGACCATAAACTCATGTTTACAATGTTTACTGAGGTAATAAATCAAGAGAGAAGTAGGCACATCTTCTCATAGACTTCTATACAACCAGAGGAGTCGCCCCCTGCTGGCTGTTAGAGAGAACGCAGGTTTAAGGCACTTCAGCAGGTCGCCCGCTGCTCTAACATCAGACTCTGATGAGAGGCCAAACTGGTGGGGAATACCTGAATTAAATATATCTTCCTATTGAGTCTATTTTAAACCAGCTCAGAGTATTTAGCTATTCTTCCATGAGGATATAACCCTTAAAGTATTCTCGGAAAACAGCAAACGACGATGATGAATATAAATAATGAAGAGATGTAGCCTCGAAGTACCATTTCCCATCACTCCCCGGTTTCCCCCTCACCCCACTGATATAACATGAAGTAACATTTCATTCCCGCTCTTGTTTGTGTCATGCCCCGAACGTCTGATGTTTCTTTAATGCTGTAAATAAACCGACCTCAGGATACAATTAAAAAATCAGCCTCAGAGTGAGCGGTTGAAAATAGAAGCACACACACAAGCGAGCGGACAGAACAAGCCAACCCCGGTCACAGTAGTGACGGCCTCGCTCGCCGTCACCAGCTGACGGCATCATCAGCCCGGTGAAGGCCGACTGTGAATCACATGATTTATTTTTTAGCATGCATCAATTGTTAATAGGTGTCACTTGCACTGTGCTTTGTGCTGACTGAGTAGAAGTGCATGAGAGAGAGATTGTTCCATTGTACTTTTTATTAACCTCTTACAGAAAATAGCCTAATTAACACAATAACATGCTGCAGTGGTGAATAATTATAATATTGTTACACAAGGGTAAAAGAGAAGCAGCCTTGAGGGTTCAACATGTAAAGTTATGTATTCTAAATTGTATTGTTTCACAAATAAGCAGCTAATCCCCCCCACTACATCACAATGTTACTGGAGCTGCCGTTAGTATCACAAAGGCAGCGACTGCCGAGCCAGAAGCACTCTTTTCCTTCTTCAAACAGTCGTATTCATTACGCCGTGTGACCTCACTTCCTCTGGCGTCCTGCCAGAGGGGACAGCTCGGCCTGATGGGTAATAATTAAGAGGAAACACTCCTGCAGACACGTCTTTGTCAAAGACACACAAATAAATAACATGTGTTCTTATTCTGCGTTAATTAATCTGCTGTTTCTTGTTCTGTTTACACTATAGTATATTATTTATATCACTATATAATAATTATGGCTGTCAATTGATTAAAGTATTTAATCACAATTAATTGAATGATTGTCCATAGTTAATCGTGATTAATCGCAAATGAATAATTGTGCTTATAAATTAATATTAATATTAGGTCTGTCCATCCATGAAAATATTTAATTCATTTTTTAATTTAATATATTAAATAAATTATATTTATTTAAATTTAATTTAATCACGATTAATCGCAAATTAATCACACATTTTTTATCTGTTCTAAATGTACCTTAAAGGGAGATTTGTCAAGTATTTAATCCTCTTATCAACATGGGAGTGGACAAATATGCTGCGTTATGTAAATGTATGTATATATTTATTATTGTAAATCAATTAACAACACAAAACAATAACAGATATTGTCCAGAAACCCTCACAGGTACTGCATTTAG
>CAKAOI010003397.1:0-10175 GCA_916701655.1 Sebastiscus albofasciatus
AAGGTTGGACGTGTTGTGCGTTCAGAGATGGTATTCTGCATCCCTTGGTTGTAACGAGTGGTTGTTTGAGTTCCTGTTGCCTTTCTATCATCTCCAACCACTCTGCCCATTCTCCTCTGACCTCTGACATCAACAAGGCATTTCCGTCCACATCCCGCTCACTGGATCTGTTCTCTTGTTGGGACCGTTCTCTGTAAACCCTAGAGATGGTTGTGGTGAAAATCCCAGTAGATCAGCAGTTTAATACTCAGACCAGCCCGTCTGGCACCAACAACCATGCCACGTTCAAAGTCACTTCAACCCCCTTTCTTCCCCGTTCTGATGCTCGGTTTGAACTTCAGCAAGTCGTCTTCACCACGTCTAGATGACGTAATGCATTGAGTTGCTGCCATGTGATTGGCTGATTAGCTATTTGTGTTAACAAGCAATTGAACAGGTGTGCCTAATAAAGTGGCCGGTGAGTGTATTTAAATGTTCAAAACTAGATTCTGATACCGGGACCCTCTACAAGACAGGGTCACAAGATTAAGAAATAATGCAGGACTCGCTTTATTTGATATTGTACTTTGGTTGTGCAAATAACACATTTGTAATTATTAGAAAATGTATAATAATTCAAATCAGGGATGTCACAAGAACCAACAGCGTTCGATTCAGTAAAAATGAGTATTGGGCGAAGTTGGATTCTGACGTTCTCGTGATGTGTTCAAATGTAATCTTGTGAAATGTAGTTTCTGGCGAGAAAGAAGATGTTTTCACAGCAATATAAAATAGATAATAGAGAGGGAATTATGACCTGTTTAACTCCATAACAAAAACCAGTATGCAAATGGTAATAAAGGAGTCGATGTTGAAGTACATGGGATTTATTGTTTTATTTTTGTTTTATTTTACCGTGGAATCGAATTAGTATTGAGAATCATGGAATTTCACTGGTATTGGTATCGACTACTAAAATTCTGGTATCGTGACATCCCTAAATCAAATAACCAAACACCACATGATACATCCTGAACCTGGAGTTTCATTATCCCTGGGAGTCCTGGGCCCGTGACAGGTTTCCTATTTTGTTCACTTGGTAATGCCGCCTTGTAATAATAGAGGAAAACGGGGCAAATGTGGTACGTGACTGCATACTGCAGAACGAAAATAGTTTATACGGTTCATTCCGTCCCGTAACTCTGTTTTTATTGACTGAAATGTTGGACGGGGACAGACAACGTGAGTACCTTTAACTGAGTCGGTTTGTTTACTGTTGCATTACCTGTTATCACTGGATCTAAATCCACCTGAATTTTAGGTTGCTGTATTTTATTTTTGCAAATCTGACTGTAGTTTCCAACCTTTCTAATTTGAGCTGTGGTCGTATTATGCCTGTTGAATGTCTGGTAAAGCCTTTAAGGGCCTATATCTTTTTCCCTTGTTCGATTTCCAGATATTTTTTTTCTTTTAACTCAATCCTATTCCCTGTACCTGTTGCTTGTCAACGTGCCTCCTGTTTTACAATGCCACAAAGCCCGGAGAGCTGTTAAAGAGAGTGTGTGCCTGGCAAGCGTGACAGTTTTTTCCAACCCACTTTCCTTCGCTCTAATGTATTTTTTATAACTGAAATGCTTCCAACAACTCCGAGACGACACACAGCTGCATGGACGTTGGTGAGGGAGGGGCGGGGTCCAGGGGAAGTGAGGAGTTTAAAGACAATGACTTCTGGGAAAGATTTTTTTTTTTTTTTTTTACTTCCAGCGATGGTCTTTTCCTCCACACCCCAAGAAACCACACACATGAAACTATTACCGGCATGGTAATGTTATGGTAATGGAAAGTCTCCATCATCCTGTGGAAAATGTGAACCTTGGAAGATTTCATATTATATTATAATTTTGCAGAATCTGAGATGCAAAGTGATGGAAATGGGAGACCATATTACAAAGTGTGTGTGTGTGTGTGTGTGTGTGTGTGTGTGTGTGTGTGCGTGTGCGTGTGCGTGTGCGTGTGTGTGTGTGTGGAAACCTTCCCTGAAAGTGAGCGGGTGTGTGTGACTGAGTGTGTTTTAGTGACTAAATGCATTTCCCGTGTGTGGAGGCTGCAGCTGAGCGAATTGATGAAACTCCCATCAGTAAATTACAACAAAAAAACATACTTTGCATTAATAAATACTAACACAAAATAAGCAATAATGTAAATGCACTACTTGTGTATGTGTGTGTGCGCGGCTTTGTGGTCAGACATTGCCTGACGTCTTTATTGTGGCACAGAGAAATAGGAGCTCAATCATTCCAGTAATGAATCAAACCATCTGTGGTAGAGGAAACACGTGAAATAAGGCTACGGTGACAGAAGCAGGGTTCCCACGGGTCCTGGAAAACCTGGAAAACAGTCAGACCAATTTTCCAGTCATTGAAAACACATGGAAAATGAGAAAAAAAGTAAAACGTCCTATATACCAGAATGCCCCAACACAGATCACATCGCCGTCTGACAGGGCTAAGTTACGTTTAGCATCATATTTACATTCAAATGGTAGTTTATGGACGAGAGTGTTTTGAATAGTCTGCTCTCGGTCATGCTGTGGAAACGCTGTGAACACACACCCAGGTCACATCACACGGTAGCGTATGCAGGTTGGATGACTTTACATAACGTTGCTTTCTTCCCAACTGGTTTTAAGTTGACGTGCTTGCTAACTTCTGCTTCTGCAGGTGTGTTAACATTATTTTGTGATCAATTTGTCATAATTTCCAAGAGATTATTTCATAGATTAGTTATAGCCATAGACTGCACGTCTTTTAAATCAGACTTTAACACAGAGGAACAGATCTTTGAATGGCACAATCCCTGTCTGTCATACCAGGTAGATCATCACTGAAAATGTCCTGGCAAATCTAGATCTCTAGAAAAGAGTGGGAACCCTGAGAATCATTTCTTATTAAACGTCATTCACGTCATATTGTTATCATGGTGAAAAACAAAATATACCAGAGTCCATATGGTTCCTGAGTGTAGACTGATTCTCTCCTCCAGCCACCTTAACTAGGACAGTACAGTCAAACACGCTCTGCTGACGGGACATACAGCAAACGGTTGCAGCTGTGTTTCTTTCACCGTGTTTTCCTCTGGCGACGGGGCCCGCCCGGAGCTCTGTGTGTGTCCCAGAATCAGTGTGTTAGAGATGTTTCCTTGTGAAAATAAATGGTGAGCAATGAATATCCACAGGAATGATGAAAAGCTTGTTGAGGGGGAAAGGGAGAAAGTGGTGATTTGTGTGTGTGTGTGTCAGTTATGCACTTCTAACAAAGGGTCCTTATGTGTGTGAGAGTGTTTAACAGTTGCACAAGTCCCAACCATAGAAATAGAATAGCAGTCGAAAAAACAGTGAACTGTTTTACGTGGTTATTTCATAGTACAAAAGAAAATGGTGTTATTGGCTGGTATGGTGACTCAACACGTCATCGGGGCCGTAACGTGTGGTCGCAGCTCGCCGGTAGCTTGTCCTTCTCTGGAGTGACAGGGAATGAGGCAGAGAGGGACTGTTAGAACCAGCAAGCTGACCACCAGCTTAAGAATCGTTGTGTTTTCGTTACCTTAGAATGAGTTTATATCTACATAGGGTGCGGTCCTCTTCACGGAGTCCGCCATGTTGCACCGCCGTGTTTCTACAGTAGCCCAGAACAGACAAACCAAACACTGTTAACTTTTCTTGCTTGGGCCGGAGTCGATAACGTTACTCGCTGCCGTCGCCGCCGCCACCGCCACCGCCGCTCTCTCTCTCTTGCTTCACCACTCACTTCCCACCTCTGCTCCAAAACACACGGTGCTTCAGCTGGTAAAATTGCCTCATTTTGTGGAATTATTCTCATTCCTCTATACTTGTGAGGAAACGCTGCCGTGCACAAACACACAGCCACACTCCCGAGTCAAGTTTTTCGAACTGTAAACTGGTATTATGAAAATACTGTCCAAAATGCTTGTCTGTCTTTGTTGTAGTTTTCTGTTTATAATATATTTGTATTGTGGTTCCTCCAACTCGCCATCACAACCACCAGCTCTCTCACCACCACCACCAGCTCTCTCTCTCTCGTATTGCCAACGCCATTCAGGCTTAGAGGCTGACAAACAGGCAGAGGAGCTTAGAACGATCAACATCTCGCTGAAAATGTGTGTGTATATGTGTGTGTGTGTGTGTGTGTGTGTGTGTGTCGGGGGCCCGGTGTGATGCTGAGGCAGGCTGGTGCAGTCCATTGTTTGAATCTCTCCCTCGTGGAACTTTGACTTTGACTACGACAGTCACACACTGACAAGACTCTGCCAAAACTGTGTCTTTAGAGAGTCACATCTCTCTCTCTCTCTCTCTCTCTCTCTCTCTCTCTCTCTCTCTCTGTGATTGTCTCTTCATTCCTCTCATCCCTCTCTCGTCCCCCCCCACTATTTCATTGTTTCCCGTCTCCCTGTCTCTTGCAGACTTCGCTGTGGATTTAACCTGAAAGCCACCTTGTTAGGCTGATGTGGATTGATGGATTAATTTGTCACACAGAGCAGTACATCTTAACCGTGCATGTGTGCGAACGCTACCCGGCGCCACCACACGTTCGCTCTTTACAACCGCTCTCAGACGCAGAATTCAAACAGCTGAACGAAGCAATCCCTGCCTCTCCATCGTTTCTACCGTTAGACTTCATCTTGAATACCTTTTGCTGGTGCATGTCTTTTTTCTCTACAAGGTATCCGCCTTTGTCTGATGCGTTTAGCACACACCAACGTTTTCTTTGTCTTTGTGTGTACTCCCGGCTGCCTTTCTTGTATATTGAATGCCCTTTGACCCCTCTCCATCTCCCCCAGTAAGCCAATAACGGTGAGCAGTAATCAGGAGATGGTCAGCGCTGTCGTTTCTTGCTGGTGCAGCCATTCATCTCTATCAGGCTCTACACACTGATCACTGACATGTACTCTACTGTATATTGTATGATGCTTGAGAGAGAGAGGCAAAGAACGAGGGAAGCCATTTGTTTCTGTCCCGGACTAATCAGTTACCTTCCCTTTGATGGATTCATTTGGGATGAGTTTTGTGTGTTTGTGGACGAGTGTGTGCTTGCTTGTGTACAAGAGAGATAGTGTCTCTTGTAACTCTAGTACGCACCTCAAACAGCAGGACTATATGTACTCTAGCTCTTTACTGTCACTGCACACAAAATAATATTAAAAACATCGTTTTTTTCCAGTAGCATATTTTCTGACATTTAAGGTTGTTCAAGGTACACAGCTCTTCGTGCCCGGAGGTAATCCTGAGTAACGGCTGACTTTGAAAAGTGGAATATCAGGAATCTTCAGCTTGCAGATAAAACAAAAGGGACATTCATATGTATTTAAGGCAACAATAATTACTGTGGGTTTATTAAGTATGATTTCATTTGACACACACATTTCAGGAATTTGCATTAATTGACTAAATTGCTAGGTCAAATGTGTGAAAACATTTGCAGAATTTATTTGGACGTAGCGGACATTTAACTCTCAGACTGATGAGCTGTTCCTGCATCGTTCCAGATATTCCCATGAGATGTGAATGCTTGTCTTTGTCTCTAGACAGCAAACAAATATGGCCATTACCAGTTGACATGAAAGAACAATTAAAACTTGCCCAATTAAAACTAATTCCTGAAGACCTCTCTCTCTCCGTTTTTCTATTGTAGTTGGTTAGATTTGGTTTAAATGGCCAAGCCAACTTGTTGTGTTTCCAGTTCGCAACCTCTGCTTCTTCTTCTACTCTGTTTACTGCTGAATTACAGCCATGCAGAGCCTATAGCACCAACTTCTGACCAAACTACGCTGTAGCCCAGTTTATTTGCTCTAAACCAGTTGATGAATATGTGACTAAATCACATTTATTTTTTCGCGACATTTCAAAACCGCTTAAATTTTGCTTGATAATTGAATGGAAACACAGCTTGTTGACAATCAGGCCCGGTACCCGGTTGTTATGGGATGGTTTCTGGCCATCAAAACATATTTGCATTATAATTTCTTTACATTTCTTTCGGCATTGTTGCTCTTCAGTGCCTCAGCACCTGCTTTAAACCCAGTGTGGACCAGTAAATACTGACATGAGGCTGAGGATGATGTCACATGACTTTACAGTTTATGATGGCCGTTCAATTATTATGGAGCCCTGTGGGATAGCAGAACCTCATCTCATCTGCTGGGAGATTGAACCACATAACACACACACATATAATATGCAAGAAACTGTTACTTACCGGAGTAATATCCCCTCCACAGCCTTGGATATATCTCTGCACATACTCTCACTAGTGCACACAGTTTACCTCTTATGGATGCACACAAGTTGCATGTAAATACATACACAAGAACACAGTTTTAGTGCCATGTCATTGCCTTTAGAGTATATTATGTAGAAGGTCTCTCAATGCCGTTATCTTTTATATGCTGCTGCTAGCGGCCGGGTTGGATGGTGAAGTACTTCGGCTGTGATGTTTCGTTTTTCTCAAACTCTGTGTTGGAGCACGAGAGAACTTCCACTGATGTGACGGTGAGAGAAGTCAAATTCTCTCCTCGCTGAAAACACAGGGTCTGGGTGTGTGTGATGTAGAAATAGAAAGCCGAAATTGAGTTGCATCTCCTTATGAGAGCTTCTAAAGTGTGCTTTGGTGTGCTCGGAGTTGGTGCTGTTGTTGAATCTGCTGGCTTTGTTGCTGCAGCCCGCTGCCAAGCCGCTCCTTGGTGTAATTTTGACTTTCAAAGTAGCCCATTGCCTTCCTGCCAACAAAATAGCCTTGGGATAGCTTGGCGTTTCTCTCTCTTTGTGTTTGGTTTTTAATTTTTTATTTCTTCTCTCCTACACTCTCTCTCTCTCTCTCTGTCTCTCTCTCTAGTTGTCACTCCCATCCTCTCTCTTTCACTCCCAGGCTCGGCCTCTTTGTTTCTCTTTCTATAGCATCCTCTCACGGTGTCTGTTTTTCTCTGCCAACCCCCCACTCTCGTATCCCCTCCCTCAAACCACTTTGTTACTCTTGTCTTGCTTGTCATCCTCTCTCTCTCTCTCTCTCTCTCTCTCTCTCTCTCTCTTTAAAAGCAGCTTAATTCTATCATCTTACAGTTGGACAGCAGTAATTACATTTATGACACAAATCCTGCTACTCACAGCAAAATACTGTGTGTGAGAGAGACCAGTGTGTGTTAGAGTATGTGGATGCATGCTCCTCTGTGTGCTTGTGTATTTTGTGTGTGTGTGTGTGTGCTGTTCATTCCCTGATAACCCAGCCCGACACCACTAAGCTATTTATAATACTATTTATTTCTACCCAGCCCTCTGCAAACAGACATGTTTGGACTCAGAGGTCACAGCCTGTGTACATACTGTGTGCTTTTCTGTGTTCTACTTCCTAAACTGACTGCAATTGCCCCTCAAACTTTGTAGATCCCCAGTGGAAAATGACCCTTGACCCCCGCCTGCTCGCGCTGAATTTAAAAGAGGAACATCACACACGCACATTTTCATATGGAATGTATTAATCTACAGAAGGCAATGCATGACTAAACACTGATGTGTGCAAATCTAGGCACGTCCTTTGAGCCCAAAGTATGCCGGATTATGAATTTATTGTAACTGAAATAAAACAAACGTCAGAAGCTGGTTTAACTTTTGAGGGCGCCTCTGTTTTGAGGATGTTGTTGGCAACTGCAGACGTGTTGGCTTGAAGAGCTTTCGAATAAAAGGAATAATACATCAAAAAGTCCTGGACAATTAATGTTGAGTTTTTTTCATGCTTTCCGGTGGCCTCGGTTCAAATGTTACTGGCAGCTCTAATCCACCGTCCTTAGAGTATTCAAACAGTGGATTATCTATTCTTCAGTGTACACGCTACTCTCAGAGTTAATTTGTTTTTGCATGTGGTATGTCTCTTTAAAAAGATGTTTTCATATTTATTCTAGGATTGAGGATCCCGCTGTGCTCTCTGGCCGAGGATCTAATAAAGCTTGCTATAGTTTGCTGCAGGCTGGCGGCCACAGTCCTATTAAGGCTTCTGGAAGTTATTAAGTCGGTCATCAGTAGTCATAACAAACTCAGAGGCTTCCATGCAGATGCATTACATGCTATAATTAAAGGGGAACTACGCCTATTTTCAAAATTCATACATGTTATTCCTATGGTCCAAAAATATTAGTAAACATGAACAACAATCTCTCAAATCCAAAAACTAGAGGACTATTGGTGATGTCATAAAGTGTGGAGCGGCTCCATAGACAGTGAATGGGGAGAAATGTTCTAGATGACACTGAGAGCACCCGGGGAACGCTTTGAGTATATGGGAACATTTTCGGTTTCACAACTGACAACACTACAAAAGAATAAAGCTCATTTAAGTATAAAAAAGAAAACAAAGTTCAGTCTCCCATTCATTGTCTCAGGAGCAGCTCCAGACTTTATATTCTAGGACATCACAAGTTTGAGACTGACTCAGTGTAGCTTATGTTCACAAATACTGATTAAACTTTCCAAGGCTATGGAAATAACACATTTGAATTGTTAATTTGGTGGTGTGTTCCCCTTTAAGCAATTAACTGTCATACACTTTGACATATCTGAGAATGCTGAGCGGAGCCTGTTGACCTTGTTTTGTTTTTTTTATCAAGATAGCTAAAAGAAAAGATCTTGTTACAAAGAAGAATTTGAAAGTTGAAACTGCGGAGGCTTTGCTGCGGTAGATAGTAGGCTTGAATGTGATTACATTGCCTTAACTTTTGACATGCAGTGGGAGGCGAGTTTCATGTTCGTGAGCAAAAGTGTATTTCACTGATGGCACTTAGAAACCTTGTTCTTCCTGTTTTTTTATTAATCTTTTGGCATACAGAAAGTTTTCATTATTTGTTTTGAGTCCAAAGAAACATCGGATCATTCAATCTAAAAATGTTTCCTCTAAATCTCTTTACAATTGCAAAGTGGCCAGAGTTCGGAAATTACATCACTGCTATTGTGTGAAATTGATCTGGACTTGATCTGGAGGGACGTCACAGTGAGGACATTTTCCCACAGGTTAATAAACTTGTGTCAACACCGATGTTACCGATTACACCGGACATTTTACAAGAGTGCTTACTGTGATCTTTACCGTTGCATGGCTATACTGTATGTCTGACCTCTCGGGCTAAGCTGTGGCTGTGAGGCCGCAGGCACTGCTGCTCTGAGCGCTGCGTCCTCCTCACAGCGATTACCTCATTATCATTATGGTTCCCTTATAGCATTGGGTTTACATCTGAAATATTGCCAAATAGGCACTTTTGCTTTTCACTTTTACAACAAATCCTCCGCCATCGTCTTGTCTGTCAACTCTCTCTCGTCCTGTGTGTGAAATCTGACTCCCACTACTCTGTGCTGAGACTCCGTAAATAGAGCAGACACTTTCACTTTAAGTTTAGAACTGGGCTAAGTATTTTACAAATTATGGTTTGTTTTATTTGATGAACGACGATTGGGAACGGTGGGCAAATAATGTAATCAGTGTATGCCCGAACATATGCCCGAAACTACCGCAGCAAGCTTAAAGGCCGTTACACACCGGCAGCGTTTTTGGTGTGCGATTAATTCTCACATCAATATATTTTTGAACTATTGTTTTTGTCATGAGTTCTTTCACACAGAACACAAATATTACACGCAAAAAAGCAACATGATTTTTTTCTTCAGAACAAGGTACATTTTCTGAGCTTTTGCGCTGCGTTATTACCTTTCACAATAAAAGCCCTAGACATATAATATTTGCAGGCGAGTGTTTCGCATTTTTGTGTCGTTTATTCGTCTCGCCCTCGTTGTATAAAGGCCTTAGTTCATCCGTTCATAGTGGGAGGGATATGGTGTTATTGTGACAGAGCGTGATTTCCAGTTTGTGCTACAAGAACACTTTTATCTCAGATGTGTATCTGCTCATCTGTATCGAACAAAGCTGCAGAATCAGACTCAGGGTTGATTCAATACAGATTAATCACATATAGCACTCGTGTTATGTTTACTACTCAGGATGCATCTGAATGTCATGTAGACTGTTTATGCATGGGGGTGTCACGTACTGCGGCCCTTGTCCATCTCCTCTCCTAGCAGCCGACTTGCATTATGCATGTGCATACATTCTATGCACGTTATTGCTCTGTGTGTGTGTGTGCGT
>CAKAOI010003401.1:0-81512 GCA_916701655.1 Sebastiscus albofasciatus
GTGAATGTAAATGGGTTCTATGGGTACCCACGAGTCTCCCCTTTACAGACATGCCCACTTTATGATAATCACATGCAGTTTGGGGCAAGTCATAGTCAAGTCAGCACACTGACACACTGACAGCTGTTGTTGCCTGTTGGGCTGCAGTTTGCCATGTTATGATTTGAGCATATTTGTATGCTAAATGCAGTACCTGTGAGGGTTTCTGGACAATATTTGTCATTGTTTTCTGTTGTTAATTGATTTCCAATAATAAATATATACATACATTTGCATAAAGCAGCATATTTGCAAACTCCATGTGGATAAGAGTATTAAATACTTGACAAATCTCCCTTTAAGGTACATTTTGAACAGATAAACGATGGACAATCATGCGATTAATCACGATGAAATATTTGAATCGATTGACAGCCCTACTTGAAACTAATTTTGGGGAGTAGTGTTGCTACATGAAGAGAAGCTATTAGTTCCACTACATTTCCCAAGAGCACTTAAGTAGCATAGCTATTTTCAAAATCATGTAGGGTGGTGCCGTGTAAAGGTACTGGATTACAATACAGGAAGGCCAGTTTGAGTAACAGATTCAAAGGTTTGAGGGCGTATCAGACACCAAAGCACTGCACAGCATTTTACAACTCTGGAAAGTTATCACTGCAGCTTTCCTTGCAACGATTTCGAGGTAAACAGTAAAAATGTGGTGTTCGGGTTACAAGTAATCTAGCAGGAATGCGTCGTGTGCATGTGTTTGAATGACCAACGCAGTACCTCACCAGATGATGTTGCAGAGAGAGAGAGAGGGTGTGCTTACAGACAGGAGAGAAGTGGAAACTAAAAATTTGTAACTCCATGCGATTCATTAATCAGTAAAGTATATATAATTATTATTTAAATCTTGTGTTTATGTTTAAAATTGTATATGTTGACAGATAAACACAATGTGTCTTTTAAGGATACGGCAGTATGAGTGCAGTATAATTTCCATGTGTATATTTTTTCTTATCATGCACAATAAATACAACAGTCATAGAATAATGACCAAGAATATTTTTGTGGGAAGCATGAAATCCATCAGACATGGGTCCTGCTCTAGCAAACAAGAGATGAGGAGGTGTGTGTGTGTAGGAGGGGGGGCAAGGGTGAAGAAAATAGGGGAGCAATAAGGAGCACAACACAGTTAAGGAAGATGAGAAAGAGAATGGAGTAGAGAGAGAAAGTCAGAAAAAAAGCACTGCTGGGCACCACTCACAGAGGCATAAATCTAGGCACTCACAATTGGATTCAAATGCAAATTCAACACCGAGCACCCAGTGAAAAGGCCAACCTCAATTTAGCCAAGTCCCAGTGTGAGTATGCTACCCCCAACTGACAGGAACACCTCATTCTCCACACTGTTTGTCTCTGAATGCTCGCGGGCATGCATAAATAGCTCTTATTAGCAGCAACAATGACAGATTCAATTTTAAGATATCGCTTTAGGCCTTTTAAAGAAAAAATACTCCAAGTTTGTAGTTTGCACCACATTTTCCACCTGCGATATTTGTGTGTTTTTTGTGTATGTGCATGTTATAAGTGGTGGGAGCTGTACTCCTTAACATGCACACTCCTACGTGCACATCCCTGCCCATCCCTATTCTCTCCTCTCTCTGTTCCCACCTCCCATCCCCTCCAGCAAGGGAGTCAGAAATGAACCTGAACTGATTGAGAGTCAAAAGCAGTTGCCGGGGCAGGTTCAGTGGGGCAGAAGCAGTTGCCGGGGCAGCGGCGGCGGCAACGGTGGTGGTTAGTTACCGAGGGAGGAGGGGGGATGGAGGAGGGCAGGGTGGGTAGGCCCGCTGGTTGCCAGGGGGCAGCCCGCTGGTTGCTTGGGAGTGGCGTAGCAATCGGGCGAGTGTTAAAGCCATTAGGAGGCCTTACCATATGAAAGGCGGGGTGGGTGTGGCAGGGCCGAAGATGAGTCCTGGGAGGATAGCCCCACTGTCAAACAGCAGGAGTCTTACAAAAGAGCCTTTCACTACGCCATTACTGCACCCCCCCGCTAACACACAACCTCCACCCTGCGCTCCCATCCCAGCCGGGCCCATTCAGAGCCAGCTACCGTGGCCACAGAATAGGGGAATTCCCCCTTTAAGTATAGGAATGACAGGGCAAACAGAGGAGGGAGAGAAAAGAAAAAGAGTAAAGAAAGAGACGACTTAAAGCACGGCGACCTTCCACCAGCCAGTACGGAGCGGTGTGTTTTCCAGAGTTGGCGTACAGACTCCAGCCAGAGAGGCCCCCCTGGGACCCCGGTCCAACCCCCAGGGAGAGACTCATTACTGGGTCCCCATCCTGTCCAGGAGTAGAAATCTTTATTTCCCTCTTAGTTACGAGCAGAGGTACTGTTTACTATGCAGTAATGAAAAAAGCACACAGGAAACTAAAAATAGACCGAGCTAATGCGGTCCAAACAACCAGGAAAGGAAATCTGGGTGTATATAACTGTACATACATGTGTGTGTGTGTGCGTGCGTGTGTGTGTGTGTGTGTGTGTGGATGCATAGCCGCAGGTATGGGCAGCAGTGGGGAGAAGCAGCGATAAAAGCCAGCCTCTGTTTCCTGTCCTTAACAGGCTAATGGTGGGGATTTACTGGCCTTTTATTATGATCGCTCCAATTAGCTGTAAAGCAGCACAGGACCAGTCCTCTAACTGCCTGTTTGTCTCTCTCTTTCAGTCTCAGTTTCAGTGACTCCCTTGTTTCTCAAAGGATGGCTGCTCTGCAGTTTAATACATAGCAGATAAAATGATAATCCATGAAGCAGTACAACACAATACAATGTAGAATAATCGTGATGCTTACTGTAGAGGGACATTCCATATTCATTTAACCTAGACTTCATAGATTTTTTAGTGTCAGTTTTGGACGTCAGGGACAGCGTGTCAGTTTCCGCTTGTTACATGTCATTTCAAAATAAATTTCCATGTTCACAGGAGATGTACAGTTTACACTCGTTACATGTATACAGTGTACGTAGTTTTTAGGTTTACTTGGTTAGATTATGGTAACAAAACTACTTGGCTAGGTTTAGGAAAAGATCATGGTTTGGGTTAAAATAAATGTTTGTTACGTAAATTGAGTATGTTTGTTATTTAACTTGCATACGCTGCATGAGTTCAGTATGTAACTTAGGGAAATATCCAAGAAGACGCCAACAGTGGAAACAACTGATTAGTCATGTGAGTTAAATGTTCACTACGTCAGAATTTATTTGATAAAGACATTTCCATAACCCATTTAGTGCATCAACTCTTTTTCAACGAAGGCTAAAACCACCTCAAGTGAGCGTAAAGACTTTTTTTGCGCAATTCAGGATTTTATCGAACTTTGTCATTTCCATACTTTCTAATACGATACTTCAAAATGTGCATAAATATGTGTGAATGGAAACACGGCTAATGTCTCCGTTACTCTGGATAATCCACAGAATTCACTGTGAACGCTTGGAATGACTTTCTACTGAAGAGATAGTTCCTATAAAAGATGTGTGGATTGCAGTAACGGGGACACTGGCTCTTAAAAGAGACGTTGCGGTTTGATTTTATAAGAATGTAATGTTGGTGCTGTTATCACCGCAAATAAAATTCCATTCACCTCAGAGATAGATATCTCTAAACCTCAAAGCACAAAAAAAACAGTATGCATGGCCAGACACCACTAGAGATAAGTGAGAAGTATGCTCTCTATGTAATTTGGGTCAACTGACCGTTGCAGCAGGGAAACAGTATCAATAGCGTTGTGGTTAGATCAAATCTCAACATGAAACTAAAACAACGAATTAAATGGCAAAAGTCATTTCTCTAAGTTTTCTTTTAGTTTCATGTTTCTTATGAAAACATCAGTGTGTGATGCTCGATAACGTTTACTGACATGCAGACACAGAAGTAAGTAATCCTGCCGGACTTACTACCAGTCCGCCTCTCTTTGTCTTTGCTTTGTTTCTTATTTTGTTTTTTATTCCCGTCACTTTGCGTTCTGTCTTCCTGCAGTCCAGCTTTGTCTTTGTGTCAGTCCTTTTTTACTTCTCAGTCCAAGCTTCATGTTGGTCCAAACATCTGTGCTGAACTAATCTTAATGGAGCAGTTTTTTTATGTTGCTTTCGTTATACAACCACTCACCACATTCTATGACGTAGAGACAAAATACATCAATTATGCGTCCACATGTCAACACAGAACAATTTAAATAAGCATAATACAATGTTGAATTCCTTCTCATTTGGGGTTTTCCTTTTGTTCTCGGTGGTCAGAGGGTTTTTATTGTTGAAGAAGACGAGGGGAGGCAGACCGCTCGGGATGCAAAAAGGGACGAAAACAACATTTACTGAAGCTTTGTTCAGGTTTTCACTGCTGAACCATTGAATGAACCGTTGCACTGTTTGATCCAACTTGTCCACTAATTTCCCGATTATGAGTCAGCAGTGAGGCTATGTGAGTGAGTCAGTGTAGTTTGTGGTGTGTGGGTGTGTGTGAGGGGGAGTAGTAAGCGTGGGTGTGAGCGCTGTGGTCGAGAGTATGACTAAGGGGCAGCTTATGAGTCTGTGCATGTGTGTGTGTGTGTGTATGTGTGTATGTGTGAGAGCGAGAGGGGTGTGTTTGAGACGGTAACCTGTGATTGGCCGGTTGTCCTGACTGAGCCAGAGACTGTGCAGACACTGTCCACTATCCAATAACATTATTCCTTTGGCCGTGCGGTGTTAATTTTGGCAGCTATTTTAGATTTAGTCTTTATCTTAAAATGAAAATCCTTATTAGTCATAGTCACATTATAGTAATTTTTATTCTTCATAGTATTAGTCGACAACAACGCAAAAGTCATTATTTTGTTTTATTTAATCTCAGTCCTGTTTAGTCATCAGATTATATTGAACATTTCTGTCATTTTAGTCAAACTTATTTCACATACAATCTTTTATCTTATCATTATCTGATAAAAAACACAGGTTGAATGATTAAGAATGCAGCTCTGCAACAGAGATGCACTGATCCGACTTTTTCAGTCCCGATACCGATAGTGATACCTGGGCTTAGGTCATCGGCCGATGCCAAGTACCGATCCGATACCAGTGTTTAACTAATAGGCTGTCTGCCTCACTGTGTGGAAGTGACTGTAAAACAAAACCTAACAAAGAAATACATTGATAATTATTTACTGAATTGTTCTTTATTATTAAAATAATAAATTGTACACCAGCAACTTGGTAAAAAATTATCAGGATTTACAAGTGTAAACATTTTTAATGCAGCAACAAATTGGTCAAAACTTAAACAGGAATTAAAATTCCAGTATATAATGTACAGTATATAATATATAAACATAGAATTGAATTGAATAGATCGACCACATTGTCACTGATATCCGATCCAGCTATTTTAGTCAGGATCAGCTTGATATCCGATCCGGTATCGGTATCGGTAGTCAAGTCAAGTCAAGTCAAGTCAAATTTATTTCTATAGCACATTTAAAACAACATGAGCTGACCAAAGTGCTTTACAGACATAGGCAGATTAAAAACTGAATAAAAACAGGTCAACAGAGCAGACAACAAAATCTCACACATCCACAGAATCCATGAGTAAAAGACTGTTATAATGAGCATTTATAGAAGGCCAATTAGTCATCACAATTCAAGTACATTCAAAAGCCAAAGAAAAGAGGCGGGTCTTAAGCTGTGCTTTGAAAGACTCTGTAGAGGGAGCAGATCTGATGTGGAGGGGCAGTTTGTTCCACAGATGGTGCATCCTCCTGACTGAGCTCATTAATGATGCTCGGTTCAGTCGCACCCTGGACTCACGGTCCATTATGAGAGCCAATCCGCACTCCCAACATGTAAAAATATGCGTTACTCAACAACCCGAACCCGACCCGCAAACCGCCAACTTTATGCATTACAGTAGCACAATTGTCAGAAAACAATGAGTGAATAATATTCTCTCACAAGACACTAATGATCAAATGATGTAGATCAAGGAAGGGAAATGAAACCAAAACTATTTTACAGTATGAGTGGGGATTTTCAAAATGGGGATTAGGATCAAAAGTTTACCGTGAATTTTGGAGTTATTACTCCCCAGGTCTCTTTTTCCAGGAAAACTCTGCTTTCTCATCATGAATGAAGTTTGGTATAAACAATCTGTGCACAGTTAGTCATAACATTGTATTTATTCTCCTTTTTATATTGTTCTCTTGTATTTATCATGTTACATGTTCATGAATAACAATTCCTCTTAAACGTGATCTTTTTAGTGGAAAACACCCACAATGACAACCGCCCAGAGAATCGTTTGATCATTTGTTTTTCAGCATATCCTTTTACCACTTTTAATAGGTCCGAGGAGAATATGACCATCTTTATAGAGCTGACCTGAGCTTTTATTGAATACAGGATTAGGCAAGGAAAATCCATCTCATGCAGCCATCTCCTCTTGTTGTTCAGGCGGGTTTAGGAGCAGAAGCATTGTTCTTGGACATTTGCACCACTTGGTGGACTCCCTGTGTAGACTTAGTTTACAGATTTTGACTCAGCTTCATTTGCACTCATTCTAAAAAGTGCAAGTTTTGCCACACAGCTGAACTGTAAGCTGTTATTTTATTATGAAAAGTAAATGGAAGAAACTGCTGCAGCTGTAAAGTTGAGCCAGTTATATGATAACCTTAAAAGAGCATAGCCTCAGGCAGAGATGTGGAGCGGGCTGCAGAGGAATGGTAAGCCCCAATCAACGCTGACTCAAGTGACATCACTTGAGGCAATCTATGTGTGGAATCAGTAGAGTTCCCCTTTACTAGTAGGGCTTTTCCATTGCTGATTTGCATTTCCATTACCAGTTTTAGCACGCCAAGCCGTGCCCAAGATGGACCTTCTCCGGAGTCAGGCCGAGGTGCGCCCGACCCGCTTCCAAGCGGGTTGCAATGACGTCTTGCCGGCCGCGGCCAACCCGTGATGAGCCCTCTTCTCCCTCGCAAACAAGCACGTGTTGCGAGTGAGACTCAACTTCTGTGCAGGAGACCGGAGAGATGTTTTTAAAAGTCTCTTTGTGTTCGTTTCTCAGTATTTTTATAGCATCTAACTGAATCTGTGTGGTTTGAAGTTTAGTTGTGGTTAACCCTGTTTGTACTTTCAGATGTCTGCTTCATTTTACCGTTTCACTTTCAGCTGTAGGAGTCGTGTTAAGTTGCTTCTGACTAAAAACCCAACATTGACGGTTTTTGCTGATTCATAATGAAAGATTTTAAATAACAAAATAACAGGAGACTCTTATTGTGAAGAATTTATAGGAAATGAAATGTTTGTCTCCAAATTAGCGGAGCTTTGTTTGTTAGCGGCTATTCTACATAAAAACAACCCTACTAATTGTGAGGAAGAGTACAATTGGCAGCAAAAATAACAAAGGCGCTTTTATTTGTGAAGAATTTAGGAAATGAAATGTGTTTATGTTGTAATGGAGATGCAAATCCGTGCCGTGCTGAGTTGACGTGCCGAATCAAACCGAGCCAGCACATGTGTAAAGAAAAACGCTGTAGGACAGCTGGTAGCATTAACAAGATTTGGAGAAGATGTCTTTGTTTCAGTGCAAACAATAATGTGCTTGTGTGTTTGTGTAAATGTACACAAACTCACAATCACACACATGCTATAAACTAGAGGATCCTGCAAGTATTTTTCCTGAGAAAAGAGTCAGTTTTGGCGAGAATTACGAATGAAT
The DNA here is from genome assembly GCA_916701655.1 of Sebastiscus albofasciatus. Lineage (NCBI taxonomy): Eukaryota > Metazoa > Chordata > Actinopteri > Perciformes > Sebastidae > Sebastiscus > Sebastiscus albofasciatus. The sequence continues at coordinate 7,742 of CAKAOI010003401.1, forward strand.
ATCACAATCACATATTCTGGGATTCGACCGTAATAGTGTTTTGGGCAAGAGCCTTAAAAACAGAGTTCTCCACGTGTTTGTATAAACGGGAGTTTTGGGTTCTGCAGTCCTAAAAGAGAACAGAAAGCAAAACGCTCATATCTATTTGATCCGTATACTTGTTCGATCACAGTCATAGTGAAAGCAGACAAAGTATTCACTGAGTCATGGAACAAACTGTATTTTGGCTCATGTATGTGTTTAAAGTGGTTCTGTTTTGGGGGAAAACCAGACAACAAGGTGCTGGCATGAAACAGCAGCAGACTGCTGATGCTGCCAGTTTCTTCGTAGTGCCACTCCAGTGGGGCCTGCAGACTTCAATGACCTGTAGAAACACACACACACACACACACACACACACACACACAGCAGCAACACACAGCAGCAGCCAGAATGATTAGTCACGGGGTCCCGTTCCCTCCCTGTGTTTATCAATTAACACTGAGAACGTGGGAAAGGGAGGTAGAAAAAATCCAAGGGGATTAAAAGACAGACTGACAGCAGCACATGCTCCCCGACTCCTTCCACTCTCTGCCTCTGTCCAGTGTCTCCTTCCTCGTCATCCATTTTTCTCTTTTTCATCATCTCTCCATCTGTCCATTAGTACAAATCCTTCCCCACCATTCCTGCCTCGCTTGTATTTGGCCTTTTGTTTCGATTTCAGCCATTACACAAGACTCTGAATATAGTATTGGCAGATAACGTTTGTTTTGTGAATTATCTCACATGGGACCCTGTAAAGATTGCCACAAAGTGTTCCGAGCAGGCAGAAGTCGTTGGAAAATATACTCAATGTGAAAGTGATTTTATAGTAGGCTATTTTTCTCTCGCACACAAATGCAAGCGTTGCAACACACAGCAAACATGGATAATGTTACTGTTCACATGCTCTAACTGTTGGCTTTAGCAGAACATGGTTTGGCTCTGTTGAGTCCAGCTGCGGTCCCAAAAGTATTTCAAAATAAAATTCAATTCTTTTGTGTTTTTAAATGCATAATATCAGATGCAGATGTGAATAATGTGCTAAATTGGACATAAATATGTGTTGAAGTGCTTACCTAAACCCTGCAAATGAGGTTAAAACTAACAGAAATGGAGATATGTTTTGGGCACCACAGGAATCCCCAAAATCGGGTAATTTTGTAAGTTATGCTAGAACAGAAGAAAAGATTATGACCATAAATGCATGCTCTTAGCATAAAAGACTCTACAGCCATGCCAGCAGGCTATATTTTGAGCTAAATGCTGACATGTTCAGTGACATTGGCTGTGTCCAAAATCATTCACTACTCGCTATCTAGGGAGTTCTATATAGAGGGCTATACAGTGACGTTGTTGTTTTTCATGCCGCTAATATCAGGATATACCTCTCTGACCCGGAAATGTTGACCTGTTGGTGGTGCGAGAGAAGAGTTAGTGATCATCAAAGTCAGGATTGATGGCAATCTATCCAATAGTTGTTGAAATATGTCAGGACCAAAGTGACTGAGATCATCCCTAACCAGGGGTGAAAGTAGATTGAAGTTCTTGCCGGTACTATTAGGCCACGTCCACCTTCATCACTTGATATTGTTCTCCTCCCACCCCCAGCTTCATGCATCCCTAAAGACACGATTCAATGCCTGTATGGTGTAGAAAGAAATTAGAAACACTTGACATCACGTTTTGCAACTTGAAGGGGGGCATTCACGTGAATTTTACCAATCGGGAACTCATATTTCCAATTATTATGACACCACATGAATGCAGCACAAATGCCCTATCTCGCAATGTTAATGAAAGTGAAACAGCATTGCTACATGTCTCAACAAATCGAGCTGTGATTAGGGATCTTTGATAGACCACACAGTTGTACCAGCAGGGATACATAGCCTACAGTAGTGCACAGATGCCGTTTTCATGGTTGCCAGGCACGTGGCGTTTACTCGCATGTCTGCATGAGGAGTGCAGTCAAACCCCGCAGATCCAAGCGAGTACACAGGCGAGTGTCGCTCCCCGTCTGAAAAGACCTTAATGCGTGTTCAAGCAAACAGACAAACAGAACCTCCTTGGCGGAGATAACTAACTGTATGTTGACCTGATGTTAGCAGATGTGTTTTCTTGTTGGAAATGTGATCGTGAGTGACGGGTTGTATGTTGGTTTGGCAGGCAGCTGCTGTCCCCTCTTCCCCGGTACTGCGTACCAGCACTGAATGTTTTAGTGGTAGAGAGTACCAGACCGTACCGGCCTACTTTCACCCCTGTCCCTGGCACCACAGCGCTACGTGGCTAAAAAAATCCAGGAGTCCAGGACCTTGTGTTTGCAAGTTGAAAAGCTTTTAATAGCAGAGGGCTAACATATAATGCTGTCATTATGATAAATACAAAACCTTGTTGTTCCTAGATTTTCTTTTTTTGTCTTCTACAATAAATAAATTGTAGCCGCAGCGGGGCCCAGACCAAAGTGGAGTTTCGCAAGTTCTACAAACCAAAAAACTTCTCAAAACACCATCAGCCCGTCCAGACAGCCCCACCATGGGAAACAGCTTCATCCATTACGGAGCAGAACAACATGTCCATGTTTACGTTTCAAATATCCCACTTTGGGCCAGACTGAGCTGTAAGTCTGTGGGAGAGGAATGTGTAGGGTAGTGTGAGCAGTACTGTTGTTACTGGTCAGCCATTTTGGATCCACAAGGCCCCACACGGTGCCAGCTGTTTCTTCAAGCCCAACTAAGCTCTCGGTATTGGAGCTAATTTGACCCAAGGAGGGCCAATTGGGACCAAGCTGCGGAGTCGGGCTTAGATCACTGGAGCGAACCAATAGTGAGAGCGTAGGGAGGCCATGGGGAAGTATCCTCCTCTAAGCCCCAAATCTCTTTCTTTCTTGTCTTTGTCTTTCTTTATTCCTACCTTCCCTCTTTGTTCTTTCCTTCTTTCCACCTTTTTTTCTTCTTCCTTCCTCCATGTCTTTCTTTCGTCCCCTCTTTTGTTCTCTTTCTTTCTTTTTTTGACATTTTGGTGTTTAAAAAGTTGCTTATGAGCATATTTTTCTTTTCTATGTCCCAAAACAATGTTCTCTATTGCTAATTGAACCACTTCAGTTTCATCTCATCATGTCAGACATCATTCAGCTTCTTGTATTTTCAGCATTATGCTTTGGCTCTACACCTGGTCCTTTCATCTTCCCTTTTCTTTCTCTCGTCCTCACGAGGAGTAACGCCAGTAGTGTAGCAGCCAGCAGACATGTGTTGGTCCAGAGGATAACCGTGGCTCAGAGGCCTGTTGTCCTGGTTGCTGGTGTCAGGGAGATGGAGGGTCATGCATACTGATGCTGTTTGAACTTCTCCTAAAGTGATTATTTATGCACAGCCAGACTCGCTTGGCCGAGCCGGGATTAACTTCATGAAAATGCAAAAGGGCATGTAGGCAGGCAGGCACAAACGCACGTATGCACACACACACACACACACACACACACACACACACACATACACACACACACACACAGTGGCGTGCTTTCATGGCCCAGTGCCTAGCTTTCCCCCACAGTCCCAGCCTCAGTGGTTTGAGGACAGGGCCCTGCTAAACCCCCATGGAGCCTTCACACTAACGTCTCCATGGAGATGCTAAAGAGATTAGCACACTATGCGCTTGTGTGTATGTGTGAGTGTGTGTGTATATGTGTGTGTGTGTGTGTGTGTGCGTGCGTCAGCCATGATGAGAGTGGTGGCAACCCTGCCTGTTAGTTTAAACTTTAACCAGATCATTTTTTCTGCTATCAATCAACAGGTTGCTCTCAAAACACGTCTTTGTCCTAAAACAACGTATCACTAACTAAATGACAGACATGTAACCTCCCATCCATCCATCTATCCCCTCCATTCATCCATTTGTTTATGGGAGCCTAAACCTCAATGGATAGAGCTCAGCTTTAACACAACTCCAAGTTAGATTCTCATCAGTAACCCAAGCTGAAAAAGTATGTTCACATGTCAGTGTAGTAGGGAACTAGAAGGGCACTTGGAGAGACAGACCTCCACCAAGGCCAATAGTTCAGTCTGCCCTGATATGCAAATCTGTCTATATGGTGGTTGTAGGGATATATTTCCCAAACTATTAGAATTATGTCAAAATTTGGATATGCTCCAAGATGTAATGGGCCACCAAGTTTCATGAAAATCGGGCCCGTAGGTTTTCTGTAATCCTGCTGATAAACAAACCAACAAACCGAACCGAAAACATAACTTTCTTGGCAAAGGTAATAAGTTAGTGACATAGACTTTATGAAATATGGATGTAGTCTCTGTAGCAGTGATGACGCAGCCTAACTCGCGGCTAATCCAAAAGCGGCAACGCCCTTAATTATGCCTAACTTTAAGCCTTAATGTAATTTAAACGGGTGAGTTATAAAACAATTCACTCGGACCAAAACCACTTTTTTGTAAAAGGCTGTAAACATGTTTATTTCTGCTGTAAAGTTGGGCATTTTAACATGGGGGTCTATGGGAATTGACTCGCTTTTGGAGCTGGCTATTTGATGAACTGAAGTTTTTGGCTCTTCTGCACTGGCTTCATTTCCCAGCACCATGAGGCAGAAAACAGAAATCCAGTCAGAAAAGTGCTTCTGGTCCTGAAAGAAATACTTGAATCACTAACTGGTGAAAGTGATGTATTTTGTAATATGTTTTTGTTGAGTATTTCGTATTTACAGAGGAGCTGTGTCTGAGGGTGAAGCTCTCGACTTACCGGTCAATCTATGCTCCAACTTTTTTCAGTGCTCATTATGTTTGGGTAGTGGCTGAAAGAATTAGGACCAGAAGGACCTCTAGAACTGCTGCTCCTTGGTGGTTCAGGCATCTGATAAGGACACCTGATGTTCTTCTCATTCTGCTGCTGAGCTGCTTTGTGCCATATTTCTGTATTTGTGACTTCCAAACTCTTAAGTAGGAGCCTGCAGACACACAATAGAGACAGCCATGCATAAAGGAAAGAAAATATTTAAAAACACTCCCCCCAGCACACCACCCTTCGTCTTTCTCCTCCTCTGTCTCTCTTTCTTCTGGAAACACAACATCCTGAAAGTTTGAGCTCTACCAGCTCCCTCCTTCTTTGTCTGACTGTCTCTGTTTCTCCAGAGGGTGTAAGGACAACAGTCCCATCCTCTTTGAAGTATCAGACAGGGTTTTGTAATATGGGGATGAAGAAGGGTCAGGACTGTACTTACACACACACACACACACACACACACACACTCTATCAGCTTTGGGTAAAACAGGCAGCGAAGCTCATGATTTAGAAGCGAGCCAAGTTATTATGGTAACCCCAGAGAGGCCTTCCTCCCTCCACTCCCCTCCCAGGCCACCTCAGGGTGCTTTGAAATGAGAGAGGGAGGGTGAGCATAGATAAACAAGGGATGAAGAGGAAGACGGGGGGGAGACAAACAGCATGCAGCATCCCATATTGAAGAGGTCTCCCACTTCCCCTTGGAGAATGAAAACACACTGATAAGGAAGAGCAGGGAGGGAACAAGACCGTCTTCTTCCTGTGTGCTATTGAGAAGGTTGGGATGGAGAGAAGAGGAATAAGATAATAGACAACAAAATATAAAGAATAATGGAGACAAATTTTGATTCGTTCAAGAGAACAGAGATTAGGGAAACGCAAGATGAGAAAATAGGAAACAAAGGGTGTAATAAAGAAAGCACTACAAGATAAAGAAAAGAAAAGGAAGGTTTGAATTGTATAACAGCTATCTAAGTTGTAAAACTTTAATTGAATCCATTTATTACCCCTCCATCCCGTCCCCAAAAAGAAAAAGAAAGTAATTGTCAGAGATACTGTATGATACATTTGGGCAATCTAAAGGCCGTCTAGGCTAGTTAGCTTTAAGCAGGTCTAGTAGTCTGTCTTGTGTCACTTTTTATCCATTATGATTAGATTCAGCACCTGCCTTTTTTATGTAGTATAACCAGTGTCTGAAAAGTCAAGCCGATGCTGAAGTGCCTTAAACTTGCATTCCTTCTAATAGCCAGCAGGGGGCGACTCCTCTGGTTGCTAAAAGAAGTCTGATTGTATAGAAGTCTATGAGGTTGTCCGTGTTTTTGTCTTACAACGTTAACCGTTTCACAGTGTGTTTTCAGTTTATGAAAGTTAATTATAACATTTTGGTCGCTTAAAAATGTCTTATTCAGCATTCTGTTATACTTAGCTCCACCCTCTTGTGTCACCTCTGGTTGCCAAAATCAAGATGTGTCGGACAAAATTATGAACTCAAGGCTTCAAAACAACAGTCCACAATCCAATGGGTGACGTCACGGTGACTACGTCCACTTATTATATACAGTCTATGGATATAACATACACAATTACTGAGATGCTGGTGCATTAAAATAGATTTTTCACTTGCAGGAAACAGGTCAAAAAAAGTGGGTGAATTATTATTATTATTATTATTATTATTATTATTATTATTTATTTTTACATCTGTTCTGTGGTTTCTATGGTGTAATCATTTTGATATGGTGAAACAGATGTGGAAAAAATCTGACTCTGGTCTTAACTCAATTTTGACCAAATATAGTTGGGAGGGAAGGGAAGATGAAAGTAAAAATGGGGAAGAATATTGCAAGGGAAAAGGAGAGTCGAAGGTCAAAATAAGTGGACATTGTAGAAGAAACGAAGAGAGGAGAGTGAAGGAGACTGGAGAAATGACAGGAGAACAAAGAAGATAAGAAATGAAACAAGATGAGAAAGAGCATCTGCAAGAGTAAACAAAAAGAAAAGAGATGATAAAATAGGAACATACACTAGGAGAGAAGATTAGAGACAAAGGACAGGAGAAGAAAAGAAAACTCCAGCCATCCAGAGGAGGAGGAGGAGGAGGAGGATTTGTTGTTTTCTTTCCTGTGTGTTGATAAAGCAGGACAGGAAGGAAGCGTCCCAGTGAGGACCAGTAAACTCCTCTCACTGTTCCACAGCCATTACCGCTACATTGTTCTCCATCAGCCTCCGTTACCGGCTCCTGTCTTCATTATCTCACCGCTATTGTCTCAGAACTCTTAGGTGACGAGCTCAACGACCTGACGACACTCATGGACTCTCACACACACACACACACACACACACACTGAGAGACAAAGGAGACAGACTGGAAATAGACAGAATAGTAATGACCGTGATATGTGTGCTTACCACCCTTGGTTGAGCTACAGTAAAAAGGCCCAAACAGGACAGATGGCCACTGTCAAGTCATTCTTCTCCTGGTGTATTTCTTTCTGTCTTTAACTCTCCTGCATTTGTTTCCATCACCTCTTTAAATCCGTTCAACCCCCTAACCAAGTGACTAAACTCTGTCTTCTCAACTCCTCTTATGCAAATGTAGAATGAGTGCATTGTTTTCTCTCCATTTTGACCTTTTTCAACCACCAAAAATCAAGCTTTTCAAAGCTCGATAAATCAAAAAAAAGTTGTAGTGTTGGTGAGAAAACATGATAAATGAATATCATCAACTTTTCACAGTTATGGCCAACATACTTAAATCTGTGGAACCTGCCAAAATAAAAAAATGAATGAATAAATAAATAAACGACTCGATAAATAAAAATGTCATTAAATGTAGCAAAAATAATATTAAAAATTAATGCAACCATTACTTAATTAATAAAATGTGACATAAATTAATATTTCTGTTCTAATTTTCTTCTTTATTTATTTCTCTTTGTATTAATAAATTAATAAAAGGGAAAATTCAACAGAAGAGTAAATAAATAAGAGAATTAATAGAAAAGTCATCAAGATGCCCACTTGCTCACTGTGACTTCTCCTGACAATGAGCGTCTCTATTCACACATGGACTCAATCGGTCATTATACAGACTTTGTACTAAGTAGCTATTAGATTAAAGTCCATTTAATGTCCGGTCCAAATGGTTCTGACATTTGTGTCCTCACATACAGCTCCACTGGATAATGTCTTCATTATTTCAGGGTTGCGGTGCATGTGTGAAAGGAGCTTATGGCATCATGTCTTGGTAAAATGACTGCAAAAACACTTCAAGCTCAAGGCGACAGTCAGACTCGATACAGGAAACACTTAAAACGCTGAAAATGTAGAACATTCAGTGAGACAGATGTGGAACAAACACAGAATATGAAAATGACAGGCGTGTTTGAAGGTAATATTCTTTGTGTGTGCGTCACTCTCAGCAGTGACTTAATGTGTACCAAACACAGAGCGGCCTTGCCATGTGCCTTTTAGCAAGCAAACAACGCGCCATTAATTTCTGTGGTCTAAATCAAAACCGCTGCTTGTCACAATATCCCGCCGTTTTAGTGCAGTCTCACATGGCTTTTCTTTGCTCGTTCACTTTGCGGCTGACAATGTTTGACTGTTCCCTCTTTTTTTTTTTCCCTTTTTGAGGGAAAGTTTGAGCCCCCTTCAGAGAGCCTTTGAGATGAAGCCATTTGGACAGCGTGTAGAGAGAAGCAGAACTGTTTTTAAAGATCTTTTCCTCTCCACCTCTCTTGTCTGTCTCTTTCCGTCAGCGAGGGAGTGGACTGGACAGGAGAGGAGGGAGTCGGGTTGTGATGTTTTCCGTGCAGCCATAAATAAGTCCGTCCCTGCTCATGCTTTATGGAATCCAGAGCCTCTTTATCCCTTCCATGTGTTCCCTATGAGCCAGGGCCCTGACCTTTGACCCCCAGGCCCTTGACTCGGTTATCTCAGGCCCAGGAGAGACAGTGTGTTTGTGTGTGTGTGTATGTGTTGGCGGGTGGAGTTGATCGTGGGTTGATTATCTCATGACCCCGTTCCCCCTCCCTGCATCACCTTACCCCCATCTTCATTTCACAGGCTATAAAACACACACATACTCAGACACACACACACACCAGGTGGAGTGGTTCAACTGTCACATCACTGATCACCTCCAGGCCAGTCTGACCTCCGCCATTTCACAGATAGCTCTTCTACACAAACACACACATACACACACACACCAGGGCTATGCAGTGTGGCTATCCTGTCACATTTAGTATAAAAATCCATGAATACAAAATCACCACAGTTTCACAAATATTGTGTTTCTGTGTGTGAATCGGTGTCCTGATAACTTTAGTGATCCCTCAACTTTCCCTCAAGTGCCATCATCAGGTCAAAATTTTATTTAAAGTACCAGTGTGTTTTTTTTTTTCAATTAGGGGGATCTATTAGCAGATATCGAATATAATATTCATAACTATGTTTTCTTTAGTGTATAATCACCTGAAAATAAGAATCGTTGTGTTTTCGTTACCTTAGAATGAGCTGTTTATATCTACATAGGGAGCGGGTCCTCTTCACGGAGCCGCCGTGTTTCTACAGTAGCCCAGAACGGGCAAACCAAACTCTGTTAAGTTTTCCTGCTTGGGCCAGATCCGATAACTTTACTCGCTCCCGTCCCCACCGCTCTCACTTCCCACACACACACACTCTCTAAGCACTCTACTCTCACAACAACTGGCCATTCACGTTTTTGCATCGGCCACCGTAGCAATCCTACACGCTTGGCACACGGGAGAGGTTTCAATCTCCTTTAACTTTATTTTTATTTGTCCAATACTTATGTGTGTTTATGACCAACTACCTGCAAAACTTAACATTCCCATCAGCCTCAGCTGTACGTTGTATCAAGCGCTTATTCTCAAATGTTAGCAGCTAGCATACTAAACTAAGATGCTGAACATGGTAAACATTAAACTTCTCAAACATGCTCATGGCATGTTAGCACTGTCATTGTGAGCATGTTAGCATGCTTAGTAGGGGTGGGGAAATACACGGATGTCAAGTATCGATATTTTATTATATAAACTCTTAACCTCTTAACAATCCGACGGCCGGCGGCTACTCTGTCTTTCAGAGGTTGTAGCTCAGTCGTAAAGTTAGAATGAAGATCCTGGTATCATATGAAACAAGAAAACCTAAGGAATCCATTGAACGCTAAATGACGTTCCAAAAGTTAGGCTACATTTTGGCAAGTAAAAACTGGCATGGCCATTTTCAAATGGGTCCCTTGACCTCTGACCTCAAGATAAATTACGTGAATAAAATCTCAGGGCAAACTGAATAAAATTAATTGCAGTTGCTATTGACAGTAGCTTGGCTATGTATATATGGCGGGTTTGTGCAGGATGTCTTGTGTTGCGCTAGTGACAATTCTCTCTGACCAATCAATCCTGCAGTGTTTTAACTCCACCTTCTAGTATCGGCTCTGCTCGCTTGGTACCTCGACCCTGGTGGTACCAAAAAAACTACCAGGTACTATCCACAATGTTTGCCAATGAAAAACCAAAAAAGAACGGTTCCAAGCAAGTCGAGTCGATTCGAGTTGAGTCGTGCCGTGCCATGCTGTGCCGTACCATGTAGTGGAAATGTGGCATAAGTCACATTGAGCAATCTCCCTTGATTTAGAAAGACAAGGTAGTTTAGAAGTGCCTTTATTTTGGACACAAGTTAACAGGTATGTTTGTCAAACTGCCGCTTCCAACAATATTGTATTGTCCAAACAGTAAGTCATCCCTAAACATCTGAGCATATAGTTGGTCTGTTGTTCTTATGTCACAGCTGCAAAAAGCACATTGCAATGTTCTGATCACAATTAATCTAATACAAAGAATTACATAGGAACCAGTATGTACTGTACACTTCAGTCTGAACATTGAGAGAGCATGATTCAGATTTATTTGTCTGTAATTGGAGACAGACTATACGGATTATGTGTTCAGATATTTGTCCTCAGAAACATGTCCATTGTGTTTAGTTCTGCTGTGATGCATGATGATTGCAGCATTACTGTTTTTTTTCTTTTTCTTGTTTTCTGTATGTGTATTGAATCTCTTGTGTTTTCTCAAGTTACAGAACATCTGGCCTCTCTCGTCCATACTTTATCCAATGCACATGTTCCCGGTGAATTTGTCAGTTGATTAAATCTATATAACAACTGTCTGTTTTCCCACATAGAAATGTCATTCTTATATCCTAGTGTAGGCTTAAATATTATGTAGCATGATCTACTTGCTGTTTGAGATGCTTAACTTGCCAAGAATAAAATACAGGGGGGAAACATGTAATTTCATGGAGTAAAAATAGCCAAATGTAAGCAATACTAATATCAGCGTCAAACTAAACTCTAAAGGCTTCAGCCTTCAAAACACCTTATTAGGGTTAGGGTATTATTAAGATTTTAACGGTACTATTGCTCTTATCGATACTGCTTATTGATCCGGTACTTTTAAGGGTTCTTTTTATTGTTTTTTTGAGAGAATAAATGATGATGTGGATGGGGCAAAAAGTGATGAACTACGAGCTAGTCTGTTGAAAATGGTGCATTTCTCCACTTGTATCTGACGCACTTTCACGAGATGTTTTGACAGATTGCTCGTGTTTCCGACCTTACAAGCAAAAGACTTGTTGCACTTTTGGCAACGATCATTGCCTGCATCGACTCGACTGAAGCATAAACACACTTTCGACTGTTTTGTTCTCTCCGCCATTGTCGCTAAAGGCCCTGACACACTAAACCGAAGGAAATACATTTTCTTAATTTCTTTAATAGCGATAGCAGAGCTGTTAACATCAGAGCTTATCGATGGAAAAAAAATTGCCTCAGGACTCGTTTAGTACTGGGTTTCGGTACCGATCCATACATCTTATGGAGTTGAGCCTTTACATTTGTTTTCATTTTCACGTTCAAAAGTACCGATAGGATGCTGTATGATTAACACATGGAAACTATTTGACTGAATGATCCTTTAAATGTTCTCTTATGAGCTGTGTGATCAAGGGACGTCGGTTAGCACACATGACCAAAAGCAAAGTGTAAGTGAGCATTATGTGTGAGTGTAAAAATGTGAGTGTGCACACCTTGTCTTAAAACAGCAGGGAGGCCAAGGCTGCTCTGTGGCAACAGGACACAATCACTACCCGTCCACCTACACACACACACACACACACACACACACACACACACACACACACACTTTTTAGTGCCCCTTCCCAGGTTGCTCTGATCTAAGGGGAAAGAAGGCTAAAGTTCAAAGGTGAAAGGTCATCTTTACAGGGACCGCTCTCCCTTCACCCCCAGTTCCTAATTAGACTTTAATCAAGCTAATTAAGCTTCATTAACTGGCCGGGGGGGCTGGGTCTGCCTAACCCGGGCCAGACCTCACCCCATTTACAAGCTGCAGAGTGACAAGGGTTGGGGGTCGGCGAATCGGGGAGGAGGCAGAGAGAATAGAGTTTCCCCCTCTAAAATGTAATTTCTGCCCCAGATTAATCTGTTGCATAACACTGAAAAGGGAACAGGACATTCACACATGCATATTACGTATGTTTTATAGACATGAATGCATGCGCAGACATGTAAAAAGATCAAAATCAGCGTCATGTCCTTTTCAATGTAAAAGGACATTTAATGAAATTATGAAAAGGAACAAACTTGGGAGACTTTTGAGGGATGCGACAGCGACATTTTCCTGAGTGCCCTTCTGTCTTTCCGGGTATGTGTGTGTTCACTGTCCGTGTGTGTGTGTGTCAACCTCCCTTTTGTAGTCTGACGTCCCCAGTGCGAGTCCCGGGCCGCCGCAGACCTGTGGTCCAGAGAAAGGCCTCTTTGTGTCAGTATGGGACCGATCGGCCACTTCTGCACTCTTGGCTCCCCCTCAAGCCCTGGCCGACCTCCAGATCCCAGAACCAGGCCAGGCCTCGCATCTCTGTAGTCCATCCCAGACAAAGAGCCTCTACACTGGGCTGACTCTTCTATCAACCCCCCAGTCCCCTCCCCTCCGTCGCAAACTGGGTTACAACAGTCCGCCCAGCCATTACTGTTGACATCAATACCTTCCATTGATCCAAATGAAATTTTCCCCACTAATGCATGATTTCCTATTGAATTATGCAATTTGCTTCTAAGTTCATGAGGAGAATGCAGTCCGTAATGATTTATTTGAGACGTGTTGCTATGCGTTCGCCTCTTGCTTTTCTTGGAAATAATCTTTTTTTGAAAACGTTTGCATGTGTTTGAAAATAAGCATGAGTTTGGGAAGGAGACTTATGATTGCTTCCAGCAAAGGATATTTGCAAAATATGGGCTGCGTATGCTAAATCTGTGTTAAATTGCTTAAAGTTTCCCTCCAGACACGTATGTAAAAATTCTATTCTATGATTAATATCTTGTTTAACATGATTTTCCCACATAAAAAATACTTTATTCCTCATCAAGAAATTCTGGATCTGGCCTCAACCCGCCCACCACTGCTGCTTGTGCTAGTTTCACCGATGCGCATCAAGATGGTGGCGCGGAGCTCCACGACCAGCTTGCGATCTGCAGAGATAGTTTCGGCGTCTCGTCTATTTTTCTCCATTGGAGGAAAGATTCAGCCATACATGTTTGACTCAGATGAGGAGTCTGTTGTGCAACAAAATCGGCGACTAGCAGACATATCAGAATGGTGTAGTAGGGCTGTCCTCGTCAACAGTCTTTAATCAACAGATCTGTGATCTGTTTCTCCACAAAGAATCACACAAAAGCACCACTTTAAATAATGTGTTTACCGGAGATGTGCTCATAAGTTTCTTGGAAACAAGTCATTCAGCATGAAACCAGCATAAAATACAACTAATCAACTAAAAAAATCTTAGTTGACTGAGCCCAAAACGACTGATTCATCGACTAATTGACGAAGAGGGGGCGGCCCTAAAGTGTAGTTAACATCTTTTATGTGTTTATGTTGTTTGTTTGCTTTTAACTGGTAGTGGGTGACACAGCGTCAGTGGTTGTGAAACATACATTAATATCTAGTGGGGATTTTTAGTAGAAAGAGGAAGGAAGCTCTGGGAGGCTTATGTCTTTCAGGTTTGTGATTTCTAGGCCGGTGTTGTGTCGAAGACGGTTTCCCTGTCGATATGTGTCGGCATTTGCTTATTAAACAGGGACTGGCATTCAAATTTGTGATGTACCGAATGTAGCTTGGCCAGGGTAGTAGAGGAATGTGAAAATACGTCTCTAGTGACAAGCTTTGTGCAGATACAAGTCAATATAGTCAAAGTCAGACATTTTAGGGGAAATAAACATAAGAAAAAACACATTTCTGAGTGGAGGGGAACTTTAAACGTAACTCCATTTGAACAATAGTGCCACCAAGATAAGTCAAAGTGCGTGTTCAATTTGTATACACTGGACACTCATATATATCTTTGCACACATTTCAAACACCATACATTTGTGATTAAGTGTCTATAAGCTGGAACAGATGATGCCATTAAACCTATTTGATGTTTTAATGTCCCAGATGTATGGGATTACATTTTCATAACAGTCAGGCTTGCAGGGGCAGAACCTCTGAGACAACCCTAGCTGAACCCCGGGGACAAAGGTGAGAGGTCAGAGGTCAGCTTCCTCCTCTGTGGAGTGAGATGTTCCAGTGACTGTCTTTAATCCACATTAATGGAGTTGTTTTAGAGAGGCACTGGGCCACTGGTCAAAGGTTTGTTTACTGGGTCTGATGGTTATATATACTGTGTAGCCAAAAATTTAAACATTTTGTTGACTAAAATCTGCTGCAACTGTCATGCAGATTGCAGTGTTTCAAATTATTTTGAGACATCCATGTGGTTTTCTTGCACACAGAGAGAAAATTCCTTAGAATTTCCCTCGAGCCAATGAAAAGCATCCAAAATTGATTTTGTTTCGTTCCAAAAATAACTTTGCGCCAGTGGGAAAATCAACTTATCGTATGTGAGGGCCAGCTGCCCACGTATCATATTCAGCACGCTCATTTAGGCCTCCTAAACCTTGCCAAAATATCTCTTAAATAAAATCCCCAGGTGATACACCATAACATACATTTATTATACATTACACAGTGACTATTAATCTGAAAGGTTTACAGGTTTCTTCCACCAACATGCAGTTAGGAAATTGCCTTCAAGCACTCACCTTACGAAGTATTATGATTCATTGCAACAATAATTTTATACTTCAGTCCAAAGTACTACCTTTGTTTATAACATAGGTTGGGTTTAGTCATGTTCACACATCTGGATTGAACAGAACAAGCTCATTGGCGTGCTCGCAGTAACACGCAGATTCTTTTACAGGGTGGATTTCCCCTCGTGGAGTGCTTGTGGAGCCCCTCTCCTCCGGGGTTAATCGGCCTGCTGGTGAAGGTTTCGCCGTCTTAAATGAGGCCGCAAATTGCTCCACCTCAATTATCCCAATCCCAACTGATAATTAGTGTGCCACTCACTTCTTCGCTTGCAGCGTGGAGAGCGAGATTCACACCTCAGGTGAGTGTTACTTTCCCCTACCCCCAACACCATGACTCGCTTCATTATGCTTCAGCCCTCTCTCGCGGTTTGTTGGCTTCAATTTTCCGCATAATTTGCACGCACACATGTATGCCCACACACAGAGAAAAGGCAAATCGCATCAGTAATCAACCTTGCTGAAGTGCCCTTGAGCAAGAGGTTGAATGTCGACCAGCCCCAGGTGCAAGCGGGGGAAAGCAGGGGAAGTGCTACAGCCACTTTGTTGTGCAGAAGTGCTGTGACAGTGAGTGGCGGACGCATTAAATCTACCCACAGCTGGCAGGACACTGAGCTTCCTAAAACTGATCCTGAGGAATGTGAAGGAATTCACAAAGAAGGACACACACACACACACATGTGGAGCTGAATCCAGAGGCATCTCAGAGGGTTGTGTTTGTACACCCTCCTCTTGGTATAATAGCAAATCATTACCCCCCTTTAACCCCTTAGCGTGACATGTCAGCCTTCCTGTATGCATACAGCACAGTACATCCTGTGTGTACATGGGTGTGTGTGGGGGTGTGTGTGCGTGCTCCGTGGGTGGAGGGGGTTTTCCCATAACCGTATGGCAGCCAGCCAATTAGATACATCTGGTTCGATTGTATACGTTTGTTACAGTGAGCTCAATCACGCATTGACAGCGGCGTCCTCTCCGTAGTTCCGGTCAAATCACGTATATGGACACTAGAAGCTTTCTCACACACACACACATGTATAGATACACACACGCCACTAGCACAGAGAGCGTGAAGGCACGGAAAATCCGCCCTCACAATCGCGATTCCACACCTTTAGTGTTGTTGTCAGGCCCGTCAGACACGGCTGTCTGTGGATGTGGGCAGGGCAGAGGCCGGTTACGCTGCATTGTATAGAGGATAGGGGTATAAGCTACGCCCGCACATCCTTTCTCCAGTCCACCAAACAGGTTCTCTCATCCGTCACGTCCCCCCCCTTTCGCCTCCAATCCCCCCACCAAGAAAAAAAACAGCCTTTCAGCTCCAGAAAGAGGGGAGGTGGTGAGGGGATGACAGAGGAAGAGACCAACGCAGAGAGATGGATTTAAGTTACACACAAACCAATACCGCCACTACCAACCCGCTTCCGGCCATGGGACAAACGCAGGCCATGCTGTGACAGAATGGGTGGCTTCACGTGGAATGAAGAGCCCGGCTAAAAATAGCACATCTGGTCGGCATTTATTACTTAATAGCCACAGTTACATATGCACTCACGCACATGCAAGGACAAAAAACACATGCAGGTCAATGTTTTTACCAGATTTATTTTTTTTGAAAGCCTCCATGGGATATCTCCTTGAAATCAAGGCAGATAAGATTCTTTTGATATATATAATATAACCATATGTGCATGCACAACAACGCACACGATGAAAGCTATAAAAAACTGTATCATACTGTACATGCCAGCTCCCACCCACCCACACTCACACAAACAGAAAAAAAGCGACAGTTGGTTTCACTTATTAACCCAAATGAAGTGAGATTATATTACCAGAAATGGTAGGAACAGCAGGTTTCGCTTAGAGTTTGGCACATACGGCAAGGACGCCGGAGAAAACGGTTCAAAACAGACCTTGACTCAGTCAATGAGCTAACCAGAGAGCAGCATGTCACAACTCATACCCTCCATTTCATCAGAATCGACCAAATCCACAAGAACACGCTGTACAAATGGCTAAAAAAAGGAGCTGAGCTACATGTGTTTGTGGGCAAATTTGTTTGTAGAGGAGAGGAAAGAGGAGATTGAAGTGCCTGACGTGAATTTCTTACGGTGATTGGAGTTCTACCTGTTGGCTGCAGTTCCTGGCAGTGTCTGTAATAATTAGAAAAAGCGATGATGAAAACAGATCCACTCCCTCCATTTTTACCTTTCACAATAAAAGCCCTAGACATATAATATGTGAGTCATATAATATGCGAGTATTTTGCATTTTCGTGTTGTTTATCTGTCACGCCACCGGTAAAGGCCTTAACATGTTGGTTCCACCTGGTTTTGTAAATACTTTTTGAAACTAGCCAGCAGTTACTGAGAACTCTTTAAGGACTGGCACACAAGCTTATTAATGGATTCCTGAATAGCTGGTGCAACCCAATCCAGGTGTTTCTTTCTGCCATTTACTGTAAGTCCCACTGAAGATGGGAAGTTGAGCCTTACTAGCACAGCCAGGAGCACCGCAGCTCTTTAATAGCTTTTCAATGCGGGAACTGAGACATATCGATGATTAGTGGTGGTGGGAGTTATGGGATTGCCTGGAAATGACGCTGCATGTTTTTTTGTGTGTTACATGCACAGTTATGTTCAGGAATAACCTCTCTTTGGCGTACATTTGCTCATAATTTGTGTTTATGGCTTTCCCTTGTGTGTGCTTTTTACGCGCCTTGCATGCATAATTATGCTCATGCATGACCATCCATCTCTTTCTTTTAATGGCTTGTGTGCAGATGTGTGTGTGTGTTTTCCAAGTCAAATGAAGGGTTCGGAGGTGGGTGTGGCTGCCCCCCTTTCCTCCGGGTCACCTGCTTTACTGGGCAACATTCCCTCATATTCCCTCGTTTGGAGGCCATTAGAGAGGAAATGGGGCCGCCAGCTCTCTGACCTCCCTCCCCCTCTTCTCCTCCGTCTCTCCCCAAACTCCCCCTAAGCTCTCAGCATCCCGTCATCGCCCCACATCCACCCCCTCCGCCCCCTCCTTCTCTCTGTGTTTTCACAGTGTTAACAATCAAGCCGTGGCCCTGAGTGTTCCGGGGGCCTAATTGGGCCGGCTGCTGGCGTTGATTGTGATGGATGGAGGGGGGCTGGAGCCAGGGCCTCGCTCTGGACGCGTCTTTCATCTGCTGCTCCGACCTGTTGCACAAGAAGGGGATGGAGAAGGTGGAAGGGAGGACTTCCAACTTCTGGGGTGTTGAGCATTGAACTACAGGCCTGTGAACATTGTTTCCCCTCGGTTTAAAGAAATTCTCCACCAAAAATGTGCCTGTAGGCTTGAATGGTAGCTATGAAGAGTTTGCAGCAGTTGCAATTAATTCCAATGGCAATCCAGAATCAGGGCAAAATGTTCATGAAACCCACTCGAACCATTCCTGCTGCATAATCCACTTCTCCTCTTTTGATTTGCCAACACGTCTGGAAATATGCCACCTCTGATGGAGCTTATTGAAAAGGTTATAGCCTACAAATGAAAGGAAAACCAACATAGTTTACTAATGCCTAGTTCACACTACACAACTTTAGCCCTGATTTTCCACTCCCTGACAGTTTTTGGAGCCTTCTGACAAAAGCCCCAGATCAGAGGCAAATTGACGTTAGCTCACCACTCGCTCATTGGTGCTAGAGCGTCGCGTGAGCTGTTCAAAGACGCTCGCCGATGCCTCACAGACACATTACAGATATCTAGCATGCTAAATATCTGGACCTGTCGGGGACTCTGTCCACAAGCCAATGAGAGCGCGAGACACTGGTTGAGGTGAAACCTCGGGGAGGAGGTGTCACCTGTAACAATAGGAACTTACTGTTTGTGTTGCATTTGCAACATGGAGCAAAGTTGTTGTTGCACCTATAGGAATAAATAGCAAAAAAGAGTGGAAACTCATTTCACATATCACGTATTGTATCACGTCATTTACTTTGTATTTCTCGCATGTGTTTTTGTGACAAAACGTAATTTGGAGACCTCATCGGGGATCTCCCGGTGAAAGATCTTGTAGTGTGTGACCTCCCGTCTCCGGTCAGTCATGTAGTGTGAGAACCACAACGACTAAAGACGATTAAAGACTCACGATTACTAGACAGCAAGTTGTGTAGTGTGAACAGTACTGCGTTCTGACAACTTTGAAAGGCATGTAGTGTGAACTTGGCTTAAGGGTGCTTTCACAAGCCATAGTGCGTTTGGCTAGTCCGAATCAGATACTTTTTGTTTGTTTTCTTTTTAATCTGGTTCAGTGCACAAATTAAAGCGGACCGAGTAAAAACAATTATTTGCTGAGGGGCGTGTACAAAGGAGCAAATATATCTTCTTCACCTCGAAAGCTGCCACTTTTATGCAAAGAATCAGACTTTGATATATTCTGCAGAAGTCCAGGTCAGTCCTCTCCTACTCATGTTAACCTGTCGCTTACCTGTGTCCATCTTCGCTTGCGAGAGGTGGTCTCGGACCAGTTGTTTTGGTCCGCACCAGAGTACAATTACTGCGTTCACAACTGCCCAAACAAACTGCACTAGAGTTTGATTAAAACTGACTAAATGTTGGCTTGTGAAAGCTTCCTAAGTTATTGATCCAGCATGAGCCTCCAGAACAATATTCTTCAAGTCTACGTAGCTCTACTAGAGGGATGAATACCATTCTTCCAGAAAGAAAAATTCTATCAGCCAATGCCTCCCCAAAATATTAAGAGCACTTCCACCCTGCTTTCCTGTTAACATCTGGCCCAGATGTTCTCCCTCTAGTACTCAGTCCTGTGCCAGAAACCGTTGCATCATCAGGGCGTTCATCTCTGGCAGGAACACCAAACTGGTTCTTCCTTGTCATGTGTTAATTATGTCTGCATCGCTTGCCTGTTGATACACTACCTGTACTGTACTGCACTATCAGCTGTTGATGTCAATCGTCGGTTCATGTATGTCTGCACCTTATAGATCATACAAGTGCAACAACTCTGGCACATCTTTCTGGCAATGCACCCAGAAACTGTCACATAAATCCAAGTCTTACTATGCATCAGACATTGCTGAGGGCATCTCTGAAAACAAGAGCCAGAGATTTGATCTGATCTCGTGCTACCAGATCAAGAGATTAAAGCAGACCAGCATATTGCCTCTCAGTTTTTTTTTGTTTTTTTTTTGTTCCGCAGAGGTAGCCGGCTGCGGTTAAGTAATGAACCCTTTTGAAACGAGGCCAGTGTTACCTGTGTTTGCGAAGCACTTAGGGCCATTGCCGGCTTGCGCACCATTTGCTTATCTTTGGGGTGAGTAATGTGTGTTTGTGTGTCTGTGGTTGCAGCCTGGCCCTGGCTGAAGTCATCAATCACCGCAACCCTGGGGCTGGTTGACTCATGTGGCCTATTGGGAGTGAGGGTCCTTGGATTAAGAGTGGGAGAGAGAGAGAGAGTGCATGTTAGAGGGAGATAGACGGAGACAGACTGGCATGCATTTATGTAAAGTGTGCGTGTTTCTGAGTTATAGAAGCTGCATCGATGGTCACCCTCATTTGTTTAGTCAAACTTGTGGCTGAGTCTTCTATGTGATCAAATCGGCTACGGTTTGCACGATGTAACTGCTGACAACAGCAGCATTGTGCAGTGTGTTTACAAGCGTAAACAAAGAAGACAGAAAAATACACCTCGTTCTGATGATCTTTAGACACACTGGCTAAATTTTCCACACGCATTCAATAAACCTGCAGCTTCTCCTCTGCCTGCTCTTGTATCTGTAGCACCTTAACATGAGTGGACAGGGCTGAAGTGGAAAGTGAATCCTTTCAAATCCAGTTAAGCTTGCTTTTTATCTGTGGAGCAGAGTTCGGACAGCATTTCAGACGGAGGTAAATCTTTGACAAAAATGAATAGCGCAGGCCCACATAACAGGATTGCAGGTTGTAAGAGGTTTGAGCCTTTTAAGGCAAATGCATAATTATTTTGATAATGTATATTTCCTTTTTGTCCCACCTTCTGAATATTTTATTACAGGAAAAAATGTTATATCACTCTTAATATTCACTACCTGCAACTCTAATCAACTTGGATTCACAGTATTTCCGATGGCATCTGAGACCCAGACTGAAATATCACAACTATTAGATGAATTGTCATTACATTTTGTACAGACATTCGTGGCCCCCAGAGGATGAATCTTATTGACTTTGATGAACCCCTGACTTTTCCCTTAGCACCACCATGAGGTTGACATATGGCTGTCGCGGTGAAGGAATTTCCCCTGCAGTGATACTGATTGGCTCAAAAGTGCAATATGTGGTATTATTGCAACTTTTGCAAGATCATTTTAGTGACAAACCGCTCCTCCGAGTTTTACTACGTCTGGCACCTGCAAACTGCAGATCGGTGTCGCCCAGTCAAAATTATCCTTGCTGTTACTCAACAAGATCTAGTCATCTTCATGTCACATGAGTGAAGGATGATTTTACTACCATGATTGGAGCAGTGACAAAACCCTCTCTAGAACCACCTTTGCTCAGAGTAAGAGGTCTATGAAGGGATGTTGTATCTCGATATGTATAGGTAAGTATAACCAGCTACAGTATGTACCCTTTATGGAAAATCTACGTGTTGAATGTCTCGATCACAGGGAGGGATTCTCAGCTGTGTTGTTAATACAAAGACAGGGACTATAAATCATGCCAATGGCACCAGGCAGGATACAGAAATAACAAATGCTGCATAGATGTGTGCGTCTGTGCGTCTGTATGTGTTGATGTTTTCAAAAGATAATCTACGATGGCTCAGGGCTCAGGGTGTACCCCAACAAGTGGATCACGTTGTCCTGCTGAATATTCTTGAACAAGATGTTTAGCATGCCTGCCATCCATCCATGTACAGCTGAACATTTAAAGTGACTGCCACTCATATCCCAATTTAAGTAATGTAGTCGCCACAACATCATTATAAGATACTGTGTATGTGACACTCAAATAAAAATGGCACGTGGCTACCTTGAAGACATATTGTATGTTTGTACACTCTATAGCTTTACTAAAATCTCTATAGGCTCTAGTTCTGTGCAGGTGGAAGCCACCAGGGGCGCAGACACATGTGTAGTGGGTCTAACTTCACCGCTTTATGGCAAGCCAGACATGACAACAGCGTAATCTCCTTTCCAAAAGAAACCTTCAGAAGGAAAAGAGGAAGTAAAGCTAGCGGACACATACATATATTGGTTTTCCCCTTAAAACATACACATTCGCTTTCATAGAGAAGCATAGACATTACAAATTGTTTTAAGAATACTTTTACATTTCAGGAAGCATAAGCAGAGTAGGAAATGTAAGACCAGTCAACATGAACTTTTCAAAATAAAATCACTAGTCTCAAGTCTTCTTCAATACAGCATGATGTTCATTTATAACCTTTTTGGTTGTCTAAAATGTCTTATTCAGCATTCAGTTGTACTTAGCTCCACCCACTCGTGTCACTTCTGGTTGCAAAAAACCCCAGATGGTGACAGGCAAAAATGCCGATCTCCAGGCTTCAAAACAGCAGTCCACAAAGCAATGGGTGACGTTACTGTGACTACGTCCGCTGCTTATATACAGTATATAAACTTAGCGCAACAACATATATACTGTATACTCACAATCAATAAAGAAACTATACATTTAATGATAAATATGTAATGAAATACACTGCCAGCATACATTAGAATACATTGAAACTTAATAGAGTTGAATCAAAACCTCCCTCTCAGAGTCTCAACAGAAATTTGACATACAAAGATAGTATTTACTGGGTTACATGGTTCTTGTTTTAGATTGTGTTCTATTTTGCAGGTGTTGATGGTATTGTGTCCACCCCTCTGTATGATGAAACTGAAAATATATCAGGAAATTGAGAACATTGGGAAAAGCCAAATCTCAAACAATAACTCCTCCTGTACAAAAACAGTAGTTGTCGGCCAGCAGCCTGTGCATCTGTTTCGGAGGAGTTGAGCGTGAAAACGGTTGACAGCAGGTATCTGGAGGCCTCTTAACCTCTGCTTCCTCGCCCGAGCCTGCGGAGCTCCTCGGCTCTCATTTGTTCCATATCAGAGTCATATAAACTCTCATCACTGTGCGATCTGTACGAAAACAAACAGCTGGGCAGGGAAGCAGCCGAGCTGACGTCAAGGAAGAAGACGGAATCTGATCAAAAACACATCGAGGCAGAGAGGAGGACGACCGTGGCGTGATAAGAGAATGAATTTTATTAGTGGAAACCCACGGATAAAGATATAGATTAGATTTCTTTGAGGTGTTGAGTTGCCATTGAGCAAGGCACTTCCTGTGGAGCAGCCCCCAGTACAGGACTGTGGTTTATGCTGGGTATCTCCCAGGTGCAGATTTTGTGTATTTGAATGTAACCCGAGGAGAGCAGCCCCGCTGACGTCGAGGAAGAGAAGTGGATCTAATCAGAAACACACACAACAGCTGAGGAGGATAAAGAGTTGGAACAGAAGCAAATCTATATTCAGATTTGGATGTGATATCTAAATGACAGTAGAGTGAGAAGTTCCAGGTTAAATCTGCCCTGAGGCGAAGGGGGAAAAAAAACAATGAGCACAGGAACTTTTGGATCAGTGTGGTGTGGACATAAACTGTATATAAGAAGTGGATGCAGTCACCGTGACTTCACCCATTGGTTTGTGGACTGCCGTTTTGAAGCCTCGAGTTAGGCATTTTGGCCGTCGCCATCTTGGTTATTTGCAATCAGAAGTGACCCGAGAGGGTGGAGTACAACCGAACGCTAAATAAGACATTATTAGGCGACCCAAATGTTACAATTAACTTTCATGAACTGAAAACACACTGTGAAAGGGTTAAAGTTGTAAGACGAAAACATGGACAACTCCCAGACTGGTCAACGCCGCGATAGTAACCTGTCAATCACAAGGTAGCCACGCCCTTAAGCATACCCTGCTTTATGGTCTATTTGACTCTAAATGGGACTATAATTTACTAAATGAACATCATGCTGTATTGAAGAAGACTTGAAACTAGTGATTGAGACCATAAACTCATGTTTACAATGTTTACTGAAAGTAGGGTAATTTTCTCATAGACTTCTATACAATCAGACTTCTTTTTGCAGCCAGAGGAGTCGCCCCCTGCTGGCTGTTAGAAAGAATGCAAGTTTAAAGTACTTCAGCATTGGCTTCACTTTTCAGAACCAGAGTTTGCCCGCTGGGTGTGGCAGAGTTTGATGTGGTGAAGTGTCGAGTGTGTGTGTGTAAGTGATATTATCCAGACACCTGACGACTCAACACACTCAGCCTGTGGTGTTGATAGAGAGTGGGCGGGGCCTTCAGGTTGGAGTGACATGTCAGCCACTTGGTGGGATCTGACAGGAGGCCAACGGTTATCTTGCTGACCTGCTGACAACAACACACACGTCCATTCATTTAGCTGAATGTATGTTTCACAACAAAACATCTGGCTCTGACAAGATGGACTGACAAGCGTACAGTCATACACACACACACACACACACACACACGCACACACACTGACCGAAGTCACCCCGCCTCCCACCAACCCCCTAAAACACACACATCTTCAAACATCAAACAACACCTTGAACCCGCTCCCTTTACCCCACGGTTTACCCTCTGACCCCGTCCAGACCCTCCCCTAACACAAACACCCCCCCGCGCCTTACCCCTGACCTCACACTCACACCCAGCACCTTGCAAAACACGAGCTGGGCATTCCATCACCGCTCCGCTTGGCACATGTAGAGCAACGCTTTGCTGCTGGTGGCTTCCTTATCGCTCCCTCTAGACTTCTACAGCCACTAAGACTAATGTCACAATCATTCTGTGATCAAATAATAATCCTTAATACAAACTAAACAGTTGTAGGATGTGTGCAAATCTTGTTGGACATATAGACATTGGCTGTTGGCCGACTGAATGTTATTTTTTGCCGAAAAAGCATTAGGCTCTTATTTCAGTTATGAGGCAAAACATAAATTCAACCTACTACTATGAAAAACATAAAACTGTTCTTTAGAGGTTGAGATTTATGGCTCAAAATGCACAGAAAACATCCCCAAACAAAACATTCATACATTTACAGTAATATAATATACTTGAATTTTAGCCTTTAGGGAAAAAAAACAAAAGTATGTGCAGATGAGCCGGTAGAAAGGCTGGGGAAGTTGGACAGAACTGAGAGACAGTAACACATTGTTGGTTTTGGTGTTTTTGTGGGATTTGTTGGCAATAGGCGTTTTCAGAACAGAGGAACTTTTTTATAGTTCTAAGAACCCCCCCTTTTTAATTTTGTCCGCACCACAAGAACTAAGAACGATCGTAGTTCCTAGAAGGCCGCTTTGAGGGACTTTTTTAGCTCCTATTTAAGAGTAGGTACTCTTTCAGCACAAGAGGAACTGTGACATAAGTCAAACACATGAGCAAATGCAGCACCTGCAACCACCGTTTTTACAAATCTGTTTGCCGTGTAAACAATGGACAACACAAATAAATGGAAGAACACATGGATAAATCACATCCACTGATGCAAAGAACGAGTGAGAGCCACTGTTCAGCGAGCTAACGCAATAGCACAAAGGCTAATCCAGTAGCACAAAGCACACCCACTGAGCCGAAGAAACGATTTTCAAACTGAAATCGCAATCAATACTTTCGTGACGGCTGTTTTCCTTGAGTTTATATGATTGTGTCATGTGACAGAGTTGTTTATTTATTCTGATAATACCAAATGTAGTAATGAAATGTAGCGGACTAGCCACTCGTCAATCTCCTAGCTTTGCCGGCTGGTTTATGTCACTTCAGCGTGCGAATGCAAACAGAAAAAAACCCTTAGGTAGGTAGTTCTCAGGGGAGCTCCCCATTGGGCACTTCCTCTGAGTGAGTCCCCATGACTGTTTGGTCTGAAAGCCCCTATGACAATAACACAAATATAGAATATTGCTGGCCTCATTATGTAATGGGATGGTTTTATCATGAGAAAATATGACAGGAATGAAAACACAGGCATTCTACTGCGGTCTAAAGTGGCTCAAGTGCTCCAAGATATATAGGTTTGAATCAGGTTATCATTCATGTCATCCTTTCTCTTTCAATTTTTCGCAACATTCTTCACTTTCTGTTATCTTATAGGATGTCAAAAATATCATATAAATCAAGAAAAGTGGTGCAAAATGGACTCTCATACTTAGTTTATGCAGTCATGACCGGGTAAAAAAGGATAAACCCAGTACATGAAAAACACATGTACACTTTATCGGTTATTTTACATTCATTTTGTCTATAAAATGTCAGAAAATTGTTAAAAAAAAAAAACATCCATCATAATTTCTCAAAGAACAAGGCGACGTCTTCAAATGTCTTGTTTTGTCCAACCAACAGTCCAAAACCCCAAAGAGGTTCAGTTTACTAACATATAAGCACAAAGAAAATCAGTAAATTCTCACAATTTTTTGGCATTTTTGCACGAAAAAGGCTTTAAACGATTAATCAAAATAGCATCTATTGATCGACTAACAGATTAATCGTTACAGCTCTTAACGCCCTTGACTCATGTTGAAGTAACAGTTTTAAGCGGCTATTGGCACAAAAAAAAATTAATCAAACATAAATGTGTAAAACAAGAAACATGAAAACTGAACGTTGCTGAAAAGAAAGCAGAAAAATGTTAATGTGTTAATGCCTCAGTTACCTCTGATACTGATGAAGGCAACAAACAAACTCTTTCTAACTTCTATCTACATCTCTGTATCCGCCCACACACAGGCACCCACGTACAGTGTTTTCCTGACCTGAGCCACATGACAGCGGGAGCCGTACACAGAGCCCACCACATCCCTATCATAATGTGTCCCTCCTCAAGACACCCAGGAGGATCCTAGTCTGTCATTGGCTCCCACGGCGGACCGCTTCTCAACAGCAGTGACATAACACCTCTCTAATTAGCCTTCTTTAAGGGTTAGTAATCTCAGGAAAGATGACTCTCCGTAACAAACACAATGGCCCCCTACCCGATCCTCTCTGCCTCTTTGGAGCAGCTGGATCCCACTGGAATCGACTGCGGTGGGTAAAACAGGGAGTGTGTGCGTGTGTTTTTGCATATCTGTATGTGTGGCGGTCTTTAAGTGTGTAGACAGTGACCATGAAGGGTGTGTGTGTGTGTGTGTGTGTGTGTGTGTGTGTGTGTGTGTGTGTGAGTGAGACAAAGAGAGAGGTAGAAAGAAGTTTAATTTCGATAGTGATAGTGAAAGTGTGCATACATGTGTGTTCGTCTGGACATATGTGCATGTCTATGTTGTTTATATGTGTGTGTGTGTGTCGGTGTGTCTGTGTGTGTCTGTCAGTCAGTAGTTTGGTTGGGTTTGCTCGACAAGGCCTGTGATCACACAGCCTTAAAGACTGTGATTAGGAGGACACATACACACACACATACAGACAGACAGAAGATTCCAGACAGCAGGAACACACACACACACATGCATGTGCACAAGCTTTACTCACAGGCACACACTCCCACAAACAGAAGCAAACCACTACACACACACACACACACTTAGGCTTGCACTCCTGTGAAATGACACACACACGTCTCTGGATACTCTCTAATTTCCTGAGGATGAGCTGTGCGCTCGTGAGGTAAGTCATGATGAGGGATGGCTCATCATGCTTGGTTGAGCTTGAGAATCCCAACACGGTCACACACAAACACACACACACACACACACACACACGCTCACACACACTCATTTCTGAGTGGATGCGTCATTCACTCAAGGTCAGGGAAGTTAAACTCAAAATGGTAACATGCCGCACATTTGCAAAACACACTGTAATCTGTATCCATAATGTCATCATTACACAGAGCTATTTACGATCTTGTGTCCAAGCTGTGTAGAGCTGGTAGGTCTTTTGGGACAAGTTTAAGTCTCAAGTCTTTTCAAAACAAGTCTAAGTCGAGTCTCAAGACAATCCATCAAATGCAAGTCGAATGTCATATCTTATCAAAGCAAGTCTAAATCAAGTCTCAAGACAATCAAGACAAGTTCACATTAAGTCTCAAGTATTGTAAAAGCAAGTCCACATCAAGTCTCAAGTGTTATCAAAGCAAGTCTATGTCAGTTCTCAAGACATTTGAAGCAACGTCAAGTCTTGTCAAAACAAGTCTAAGTCACGTCTCAAGACAATCAAGACAAGTCCAAGTCAACTGTCAAAATAATCGAGACAAGACCAAGCCAAGTCTCCAATCTTATCAAATCAAGTCTAAGTCAAGTCTTCATTTTTGTCTGAAGTGGAAAGTTCTGTCAGACAAAATTTGTATCAAAGGAAAATATGAAATCATGAAAGACAACCAATACTTGTACACTATGATTAACACAGCAACCGATGGGATATTCACACAATATGGTATTGAATGAGTATAGTACACTGTATGGTAATGTGGTTATAGACCGGACAAATTCCTGAGGGTTCTAATACTGGATATAGGTAGACCATATTTGGTGGGTACAGACAAGAGAAGAGCATCTACGGAAAGCTACTCTAGCGAATAAGGTTCCTTGTCCAATGTGGAACATTATAAAAATATGGAAGTTTGATGACCCCGATGAAGGACACAGGAGTTGGCGTCATGAGGAAGTTGTCCTCACTATAACTGTTTCTGCAGTTTTTTGATAATTCTAAACTGATTCCCTTTTCCATGCAGTAGGTGAAGTTGTGCCAGAACCTTAATCCATCTGTAACAGAACGATCACAAGCGTGATTCCCACTGCAGCTACAAAATGTGAAACATTCTGAACCGTAACCTGCAACGCTCATTGTGGGTTTGAGTAAAAGCATCACAAAAAACATAAAAGTTCTTTTGTCCTTGCAAGAGATTATGATTGTCAGTTTTATTGTGTAACAATATGATTGTAATCCAGTCTCATGTAGTCTGTTACTCCACAATCTTGAACACCCCCTACAGCCTGGAAAAGCTCCCTCATAGTTTGTGGGTGAATCACACACACATAGCAGGTTTGCAAAACCATCTATTTTGAGAAATCTCATGTCAAATCTGGCATCTGCCACTTAGAGACTCTAGACCATACTGTATGCTGTTATGAACTGTCAGTGATGCATGTCATCTCCGGGTGCATTCAAGCAAAACAAAATGACAAAATGAGATGGTAAAGGGTAGTACAGTTTTAGGATGCAAACTGGATTCAGTATTTACATTTTCAAAACACTACAATCTCTGCCAGTTCTGCGAGGGTCTGCAGGGCGCCAAAATGGCTGACCTCCTGTTCCAGTGGCCGTTAACTACAGGCCTCAGTGGAAAATGACCACCTTAAGTCTGCCTCGACCGCCCTGCACGGCGACAAGCACCCCGGAGACCCATGATTGGTGTGTTGGTGACAGATGTGTGCCATGATTGGTGGGGGCCGTAATTCAGGCTGTAATTTGCAAAGTGGAAATGTAGGTGACTGAGAGGTTTGTCTGTGTGTGTTTGAGAGAGAGAGAGAGAGAGAGCAAGAGAGAGCAAGAGAGAGGAAAAACAGCCATGTGAGAGTGGGACGGACATGCTCAATTTGCAGGGAGATCTTAGATACCGTTTTCCTTCTTCCTTTTTTCTTGTTACCCCCCACATGACTCGATGCACTTTCCACCAACTCTATCATCGCACTAGAAGCATGACAGCAAGCCATGACATCATTTCCTCTTTAATCCCTGTTGACTTCCTGTGGTCTGGGAAAGTGTGGTCTTCCCACATGAGCTAGTGACGGCGTGTTTGATTGTATAATTGCTGTTCAAAATTCAAGTCATGAATGTGCCATTGAGGTCAAAGGTAGAATTTGTTGTAGATTCAGGAAAAATCTTCCATCTAAGTGTCATCACACGCAGATATGTGATGATGTAATGTGTGTGTGCGAGTGCATGTGTATCTGTGTGTATGTGCAGGCGGTTCCTATAAACCTACAAAAAGAATAATGCACTGTAATTCGTATACATCCCACAAAATCAATTTGTATGTAATCCACGTAAATGTGAACCAGAAAGAGCGACAAACGCCACGTACGGAAGACATCGGGGTGGATGGGTGGGTCAAAAAACACTGGATTTTCACCCAGGAGACTGGTGTTCGTACCCTGTGTGAAACCAGAAGTCAACATTGATTTATTAATCATGTAACTTCCATAGTTCAGTTGAATGAGGATACATTGAAATGTGCATGCTTATGAATGCATGTGTGTGTGTGTGTGTGTGAGAGAGAGAGTGAAAGGACAAATGGTGAAGAACGGGGCTTTTCGCTGAGTGGAAACAGTGGTTAGAAAAGAGGAAGTATCTCCTTATTTTTATTGTAGCAGCAGCCAGAAGATAGCTGCCCAGCTGCAGTGCTGAAAGATAGGCAGCTCAAAACACACATGCACACACACACGCATGCACGCACACACACACACACACAAAACTCCCCACCTGTTTCTACGTCGCGATCGATAGCTGCTTTGATGCTTGGGAGCGTGGGGGCGATGGTGGTGAGGCGGAGGCGTTTGGGTACAGGGCTACACGGCCCAAGGGACCGACGGGTGTCAGGGGCACTTTGATCCTCGTTACGCCCCTACATGTAGAGTACCGGTCTCTGGAGGGGGTACCATATCCCCTCCACATCCCCTCCCACCCCCCCTCCTCACACTAAGTTACCCCCAGACTAGCCCCCCTTTACCCCTCGCCTCTCAGCTCCAGAGCTGATCCTCGGGGACAGGTGAACCAGATACCAGGCCTAGGGAAAAAACGGACGACTCCCACGGTCAAACTGCAGTGATTATTACATGGATGGAACACATGCTGGAGTTACAAGCCAAAATACACGATCATGTATATGCACAAACACAGGCTGCCTGTCCCTGTGCACATATTAAAATGAATAGTTTGAGATTTTGGAACATACACTTATTTTCTTTGTTGCTGAGAGTTGGGTGAGAAGATTGATACCAGTTCTGTGTTTGTATGTAAAATATGAAGCCACAGCCAGCAGCTGGTTAGCTTAGCTTAGCATAAAGACTTGAAAAGAAGGGAAACTGCTAGCCTGGCTCAGTCTGAAGGTACCAAAATCCACCTACAGCACGTCTAAAGAACACTAATTAACATGTTATATGTTATATCGTGTTTAATCCATAGAAAATCTGAAGTGTAAAAGTGTTGTCCAGACTATTTTTTCTTGTCTTTTTTTCATGATTTCTCTCTGAATCTCTGATTTCCCCCTGTTTCTAGTCTTTACGCTAAGCTAAGCTAAACTAACTGGCTGACTG
This sequence comes from Sebastiscus albofasciatus, assembly GCA_916701655.1. Lineage (NCBI taxonomy): Eukaryota > Metazoa > Chordata > Actinopteri > Perciformes > Sebastidae > Sebastiscus > Sebastiscus albofasciatus. The sequence goes on from CAKAOI010003401.1 coordinate 39,103, forward strand.
TAGCTTCATATTTAGCATATAGTCATTTAACTCTCGGCAAGACAGAAAATAACTACCAATTAAAATAAATATGAATTCTATTTTCCAATTATTTCAGATGAAGAGCTGACACTGATTTGCTCAAATTTCCTCTCCAAAATTGCTACAAAAATCATCCCTAAATATCTCTCTCAACCATGTGTAAAGACATGCATGTGCGCACATGAATACCCATGCATATAGATACACACACGCCCATGTAGATGTAATTCAGTTTCATTAGCGTGCCTGAGCATAATCAGATTTATGACTGCTCGGTTCATACGGAGTTGAAATGTGTTCGGGTTGAATCTAAAGGAGGGCTGACACAGTAACCGCACAGCGCCGAAAAAAAGAAGCTGACACAAAGGAGCGTTGGTAAAAAAAAAAGTGAGAGACGGAAGGTAAAACATTAAAAAATGGGTCTGTGTTTGCGGTTTCAACGACAGTCAAGGCCGATGGATGTTTGAGACGACAAAGAGGGAGATGAAGGGGGGATAGAGAGAGAGAGAGAGAGAGAGAAAGAGAAACACAGTTCAGCATGAAGAGGACAGCAGGACGAACAGTGCGTCCATTGTCCATGTGGCCTGGTTAACATTTTAATGAAGAAGCCGCATCCAGGGTCCTGCCACAAACTGCACACTGACTCACACGATGATTAACACTCTGCAAATATGCTCGGACAATACAAGAGCTAACTGCAAACTCATTGACATGGACACATAGGGACATACTGTGGACACATGCCAATAAAGCACACAGGAGGACACTCATTCACACACATGGATCCATACGGGTGAATATTTAAAGGACAATTCTGCTCCGTCACACGTTATCTTCGTAGATTTGGAAATCATTTTTTATTGGTTATTGTACAAAGACATTTTACAAGTAAAGTCTTGTTTTATAGCTCTGTGGACGTATGTGAGTCAACCAGAAGTTCATTCATTCTTATGGGAATCTCTGTAATCTCAGATGTGTTTGCGAAACTCCTCCTCCTGTTTGTTTTTTTCGGCCAGTAATTTGCCTTGAGTAAATGTAAGAAATTTAACTTTTGTGACAGATTACGGACAGACCGTATGCACTGTATGTCACTGGAAGATAGCATGTTATGCTAACTAACTTCCAGTGGAATAAGCAAATTAATAAACTGTTTGATTAATGAAATTCAGCTCTGTTTATACATTTTTTTCTCAGTGAAAAGTTGGCGGGCATATTTAGCAGTTAGCAGGTAGCATGCTACTAATATTAGCTAAATATGCTTTTCACTTAGAAAAACTGGACCGTTATGAAGGTGACTCGTCTAGAAAAACAGACAGTAACTGCATAGATAAAAACACATTTATATCTACGCAGTCAACTTCTCTCCCATATCTGCATTTCCTTGCATTGAACACAGACAAACAGATGATTGATAAAATGATGACCTAAAGTGTTACGCTTGTTTCCACATCGCCTCGTTTCCACATTTTCGTTTTGGGTCCGTGAATTTAGTATACAGATTACGCCTGTTTTCACGGACCCAAAACGAAAATGTGGAAATGAGATGTAACACTTTAGGTCATCATTTTATAAATCGTCTTTATTTTATTTTCCTACCAACCTTAGCTATCCTGGTGTTTGGTTAAAACTTGTCTGCCATGTTGCCAGATCTCAGCAATTAAAGCTGTGAGTATGATGTTATTATTACTAATGGGAATGATGACCAAAAATTACAAAAATAAGACCCAGTACACACACACACACACACACACACACATGTAACTAATGGACCTGACAACTCTTCCCACAAATCAAAACCCCAAACGTCCAGCCTCCATGCCCACAATAATACAGATGATTGGAGGAAACTGCTGTGATTCTGGCAGCGGAGAGAACAGTTACAGCGGACTTGAATGTTAAAGACGAAGCGAATATGAATGTTTATTTTTTCTTTTCCTTTTCCAAGAAATGCAATTTACTATGATGAACAGGCAATTTTGAAATTGTGGGTGAAACGACCTCTCAGATTGTGGTGAAATAACCATAAAGACTAACACCAGGGTTGAACTCCAGCTGTCGAACCCACCACCCATACTGCTCAACATACAGGAAGTGAGGGATTCCTAAACCGGTCAAATGTTCAAATGCATAATTTTGAATGAGCACAAAAGGAGCCCCCACCTCTTCCCCACATACACATTATCTGATGGCGATCTGAGACATATGTTGAAGGGGCTACATAGGGGTTGTTTTCAAACCAGATGCAAATGTCTTTGAGAGGAAACTGCAGAAACACGTACGTATAAGTCGCCAAAAGTTCAGTGGGCCTTCCACTGCCACTGTGTCGAATGCTTTCCTTCTCTGACTCTCACACTCTTTCCTTTCACTCCTTATCTTCTCTTTTTCTTTCTTTTCTTTTTATCTTTCTCTCTCACACAGAGCACAGCATAATGTCTTCCGCAGCTGTCTCTCCAGGGCAGGCGGTGTAAAGGGTGATATGATGAAGAGGGTGAAAGAGAAGAGAAGAGGAAAGAGGAGGAGTGGGAGTAAATCTTGGGGGTCGCCGCCACTGGAGTTGGATTCCTTCACACCAGTTGTTGAAAGCTTCTCCTGCACGCATGGGAACATGTGTGTGTACGCAGACACACACTGAAGTGGCTGTGCATCCATGGTGTTTCCTGTCAGCCTGCCTCTGTATTGAGGTGATTGTGTGCTCTGGGGGAGGTGGGTGGGTTAGGTCTTGACCAGGTGTGTTTGATCACACACACCTTGATAGCCAAACACACAGCCGAGGAGGTCTGGATAAAGAGAGGAGGCAGATAGCGGGAGATTTCTTTACGTCCGTTTTTTCCCAGTAAGGGATACAGCAGCAGCAGGTGAGTGGTGGTGGGACTTTCCAAACTGAGCGTCCCACTGAAAAGTACAATAGAATTAAATGCTCCCCAAAATCCCCCAATCACATCCCCCAGTTGTCTTATCATTCAACCGCTTCTGCAATGGTCAGTTAAATTAATGATTCTAAGAGCGCTTTAAAAGCCCTTTCTACTACTGGACAACAGAGGCTACGGTTTCAAAAGGTACATGAGTAAGAAGGTGTAATGTAAGACTGGAGCCAGTTACACTTGTATTACTCAGTGAGCAAACGTCCGGGTCTGTAAAGTGAAGCCGATGCAGAAGTGCCTTAAACTTGCATTTTTTCCAGTAGCCAGCAGGGGGCGACTCCTCTGGTTGCAAAAAGAAGTCTGATTGTATAGAAGTCTATGAGAAAATGACCTTACTTCTCACTTGATTTATTACCTCAGTAAACATTGTAAACATGAGTTTATGGTCTCAATCACTAGTTTCAAGTCTTCTTCAATACAGCCAGCCTATGCTCATTCCCAATGGTGTTAAATACAGTGGCTTTGTCACGGCCATCGGCATTGGATACTGCTGCACAAGGCACTCTTTAGCACTAGTGTGAGACGCACAGTGCTTTCCATTAACTACCATCCGCTTCAATATTAAACGTTCAGAGAAAGTGCGCTGGGAGTGTGGTAACATACATGAGCTACTTGATATTTGAAATTTTCAAGTCATTTCAGGTTTTGCCAATTTAAGAACTAGAATTGTTTTGAGAGTCTGAGGTTTTTAGTTGCTCATCTGAACTCTTCTTTCTTGGATCACATGACCGACAGAATGAAATCAGTCAGATTGATCCAGGCTCCATTGATTAACCTTGGTCGTCTGAATGTTTAATGCATTTTATAGAGTACGTTCTAGACCTACTCTATATGAAAAGCGTCTCGAGATAACTTGAAAATAAATTAAATTGAATTGAATACTTTAAAGAGCGAAAAGACACTCTATGAGAGGGTGGGAAGGAAGGTGGATGGGCCCAACAAACACAAGGTAGTCCACAAACCAATGGGTGACATCACGGTGACTACGTCCACTTCTCATATACAGTCAATGCTATAAACATATTTGGGTTATTGTTTAAACTACACATCTCTGCACTGTTACTGCTGTCACCTCAACATGAAAGCAGTGGAATCACTGTCACACTCACTCTGCAGTAGAATTCCTACTGCATTACTGTTATTATATTATATAGTCACCGTAAAAGTTTAACTGCTGTCCCAGCTAGCAATTAGTCGCTCCCCTAACATTCCTATTGTATGAATGTAGTGTAAATGTAGTGTAAATATGTTCTGATAATGTGTCCTGTGTAATGTTTGTGTAAGGTACTATGAAACTATTCCTCTTTAACTCAATTTTTGTACCAGCACTTTGAATTTACATTTAAACATGATAAACTTATTAAATATAAAACATTTTTAAAGGAACAGTGTGTAACATTTCGGGGGATCTATTAGCAGAAAAGGAATATAATATTCATAACTATGTTTTCTTTAGTGTATAATCACCTGAAACTAAGAGTTGTTAGCTTAGAATGAGTCCTTCATATCTACATAGGGAGCAGGTCCTCTTCACAGAGTCTGCCATGTTGCTCCACCATGTGTCTACAGTAGCCCAGAACCAACAAACCAAACACTGGCTCTAGAGAGAGCCTTTCGTGTTTTTACATTACCTGAAGGACACCGTAGTTCTCCAACATGCTTGTGAAACTGCGGTAATGTGAGCCGCAGAGTGTAAAACCATAATACCACCAGCCGCTGTATGCTTGTGACTTCTTAGAAAGTAGAAGTCTCTAGGTGGGGTCCCTTGTCATGTTTCAGAGTTGTTAGCTGTTGCATCAAAGAGACATTTTCCCCTCTAAACTTCTCATTTCACAAAAGTAAATAAAGATGAAAGAAAAGTAAAAAAAAATATATATATATATATGAATACAGATTTGTGTAAGAGAACTTTTATTTGTTTTTTTTTCAGCAGTGCAGAGCAGAAGCCGTGAGCTAGCCAGTGGGGCAAGCTCACATGCTCGACATGCACTAAAAGGCATGCATGGCCGGCCCGGCTATGTCAACAAAGCAAGGAGAAGCATTGGATTACAGCACACAGAGGGGGAGTGACTTCATTCTCTGCTCAGGTAGACATTACTCCTCTATATCTTTTCATAGACAATAGTTGTTTGCTGCTACATGTATGTTAATGCTCTGAATATTGAATTTAGCACCTTTAAGTAAATGATTTGAATACCTTTGCTATCACTGATGGCCAACATCATCAGACTGTTGCTATCAGAACGTTCTTTGGTTATGTGTAACACATGACATAATGTTGTAAACATCTAAGAACACTGTCAGGACATCAAACATAACTTTTGAGGACATATTTAGTAACATTACGGGAGCGTTCATTGACTAGCACGAGCGTTCACTCACTATCAAACTGAATGAACAGAATGTTCTTTTAATCAGTGCTCACATTCATTCAATCCACACCTTTACAGTACTTCACCTGGCACCTGCACTGCACTACAGTTTGCGCAATTACAGTACTCTACAAATATCCTGCCACAAACGCATGAACACACACAGACTCACACACACACACACACATACACAAATATGGACTTAGTCACTTAAAGTTTACACTACACATGCACACAATGTTGAGCTTGAGCTTTCACTGGCAGCTATGTAGACATACAGTATACTGAAACACACAGGTATTCAGCTTGCAATCACACCCATTCACAAGTGCACACCCACACACTCAGAGAGCAAACACACGCACACACACACACACACACACACACACACACACACACACACACACTGTACATTGTGGTTTGAAACAGTGTCAGTTATGCAATAGCAATCATTACCAGGAGCCATCAGTTATGTGTGTCAGCATATCAGCGTGGTCGCAGTCATGCCGTTTTGTCAAATGTGCTCCAGAAGAACAGTATGGAGATTCACCAACTGTTCACATGTAATGCGTCCTAAATTCCTTTATACATACTTCTACAAAGCTTTAGTGCCAGAACTAGAACTCTAGTGTAGTTAGGTTCACTGTGAAGTCTAGCATTAATTACCCCATCTTCTTTATTAATACGAATTTGTGAAAAAAAATATATTTTTTAATTAATTTATTTATTTTTTTGTCATGAATACTTTCACACAGAACACAAATATTACATAGCGAAAAAACAACGTACTTTTTTTTCAGAATAAGGTACATTTTCTGAGTTTTCGCACCATGAATTAAGGCATCAACCAATCAGATTGTGTGGAACCAGTTTAGTTGCACCTATATTTATGAAACAACACATAGGCTCCGTAGTCCGAACCAGGACAGCAAACTTTATTACTCATTTTGCATTTTTGTGTCTTCTATTCGTCGTGTGTAAAGGCTTTTATTCAGACCTTGATTTAAAACCACATTCTTTAGTTCCTATATACTCCCTAATCTGGCTCAAACAATGATGTACAGTCAATGGAAATAGATAAATAGGTAAACCTGGGCATGCCCATTATGATATATACAAACAAAAAATAACTGTATTAATAGATTCCTATAACAAATAGAATGTAGATTGCAAAAATGTGAAGATTACCTTAACCAAAATGGGTTTTGAAGCAACTTGATGACTTGATGTTGTGCTATTTATGTGCTTAATCAAAAAAAAAAAAACATGAAGTGAGAAGGTGCTATTAGGGTCAAGAAATGATTTGAATTTTCAGCGAAACAGATGCCCACTGCACTCAGGCCCATTAGGGGCTTGATTATTGAGCTCTTTTGTGTATTTGCAGAAAAAAATCAAGCAGAATCCAATATTAAATCCAGGTAATATGCTACTCTCTTTTAGCCCGGCAATCTGCCCCCCAATGACTAACAGCTCGGACATGATGGTCAGGTTGTAGAATGCACAAGAGAAGATGAAAACGAAAAGTCATAGATGCCCATAGGTCTAACAGTCTAGAGATAGTGTTCATGTCTAGACTGTTACACCTATGGGCAGTGGGCATTTTTCTGAGTCTCCAGTCTATTCTGTGGACCTGAGCTGTATGCACAATGTGATTAAAGCAAGGGAAACATGCAAACTTACACAGAAAATGGACAGGTTCAGTATTGTTAACTGCTATGCTGTAGTTGTCGGAATAAAAATGAATATACACTGTGCTTCAAGGCAAAAAAAAGCCTCAGCAGACAGCAATAAATAAATAAATAAAAAATCTATATTCCAATTTTCCACCTTACCAACGTGAAGGACAAACACACCGAGGTTTTGAATAAACTGGGGGCATGCTCAATATCCTCCATGAACACACTGAATAGTCAAAGTCTGAATAGCCCAGCTCAAAATTGCATATCTCAATCAGCACAACACCTGCACAGGTTAACATATTCTGCATTGATGGAACTAATGTAGCATAAAAAACTTGGCCACAGGCGTGAAATTGTCTGAAAGGGACGAAATAAACTGCTACAATGGTTCTGCATTATGCTGTGAGATGCCGGTGTTTATTTTTTATTATCTCTTTTAGTACCCGTGGAGCAGAAAGAAACAAACCCACGCTAAATAGTGACACAGTGATGGTGACATCACATAACCGAACAAGGCCAGCATTTTTTTTTTGCCTTCTCCTGTTTTGTTCACAGACTCCCAGACGAATGACGGAGCCACTTTGGCTTTGAGTCATTCTTAATTTCCTGTTGCCCTCTCCTCTCTGTGTGTTTCCCACCATCTCTAAAAGCCGCTGACTGTCAGTCTGTCCCATGCTTTATCTCAGTGTCCACGACCTTATTCTGCCTTCCCAGATTACTGTTTAATAGGAGCCTTCCTCCCTGGTGAACAGTGATAAGCTAATAGCTGGGGAATTGCTCACCATTTAGCAGCCATGTCTGTCAAAAGAAAAGGGGAAGAAGCCAAGGAGGACTGTTATGGGGTGAATAGTTTCCCTAATTTCGCCCTCACGCATTCATTAATTGTTGTGTGGGTGAGTTGGTGTATTGTGCATGTGTGTAATTTTAGGAGAGGCCAGATAATCGGCTTGCCACCTCTGTGCTGATTGGCCTCGCAGAAGGTGGCTGATTAATGCAGAACACCTACGCTGTCAATTTGAATACATTTGAATAGATCATTTAATTTTCGAGCAGATCTCATTCATGTGTGGTTTTGTTTCATCTCCGTGCGCCAACTGCGCAATCAGTTTCAACTCTCTAATTCATCTTTTCTCGCGGGGACATGAACCGTATTATTGTTGCGAGCGTATTTTTCAAGTTTATCACGCATTCCATGGAGTTTATTCAGACCGCAGGAGCAATTCGGGAACAATAGAGACAGGAAATGGCGAGGGCAGGCTGGAAATTGGTTAATGCAAAGTAAGTCTCTAATGCACAAGGAGTGGTCTTGTGGTATGTAATGAAAGCATGTTTTTTTTAGCTATCTCTAAGTGCAGAAAATTGGATGTGTCTGGTATTGTAAGCACATGAAATTGGACGTCTCAAGCAGGAGCATTAGCTGCCCTCTCTGTTGTGGCCCCTTTAGATGCTACTACTGGAGCCTCCCACTAAAACAGCTCTTCTCCAGATTGAGCTGTCCTCCTCTGCTGATTACTCTAGTATCCTCTGGCTATGGACTGAACGTGTGTGAGGGTGTGTATGTGTGAGAGAGAGAGAGAGAGAGAGCGAGAGAAGGAGAGAATGAAAGAGTGTGAGTGTAAAAGCGAGAGCCATGTGTGGCTGTTAAGGGTACATTTCCTGTACACTTTGATCGAGAGTGGCTTACTGTTGCTCTCACCCAAATAGACGCACACACACACACACACACACACACACAGGCTTACTCCAGTTTACCGAGTCAAATGGAGGAGACTGCCCTGTTTGTAACATTAGCCGACTGTTAGGTTAGCCAACTGGAAACGTAATGCTCCGTAACAGGTGACCTTTCCTGCTGTGTGGCAGATGTGTGTCCAGGATTCTTGCATGCGTGTTTAAAACTGTGCGTGTGCGCGTATCCACTCTGCAGATGTCGTGAGTGTATACAGAAAATCATCACATCGTTTTTTTTTTTATATATAAATGGACCTTCTGAAGAGGCTGTTTCTGCCTGGCTGCATCTGGAAGCCTCACACCTCCTACTATCCATGTGAGCGTATTGTGCCTCTAAGTGCGTATTGTTCTCTGCACAGATGTCCTTCAAATGGCAGGCAGCAAGCAGATTGCACTGGAGGAAATGGCCACAGGCCCGTAACACACATAGACACTAAAAACCAGTCCAGGCGTTTAAACGGCCGTCCCAGGGGCTGACAGATTGCAGCTGACCCCTGATAGCGCTGTATGCTATTCCTCCATCAAGCTTCTCTTTTTTCCTCCCTCCCTTTTTTTTCTTCTCCATTTCTTTGTACTCTTCACTTTCTCACCCTCTCGTTCAATTTATTTTTCCTCTCACTGACACGCAAAATCACACAGGCTTACGTACAAGTGCCCCTTCTCCAGGTCCAAAACTCTCTGAATCGCACCACGACACAGTGAGAGAGGGTGCTGAGAGATGCTCAATGTCACCTCCATCTCCTCCGATCTGGGCAGCCCGTCCTCCACTTTTTTCGTGTTCGAAGAGGAAAATCGCCTTTAATTGATCCACTTTAGAGTTGGCCTGGACGATGCACTTAAAGGACAGTTACAGAATCTCGGTTGACATATAATCAGTGAAGTGCATGGATTCTTGTCATGCACACTTTGACGGACTGGATGGGGGCGTACGCGGCGATTTACTCAGCCTACAACTACAGTAAATGAAGCTGAAACGCTCGCTTGTAATCGTTGAGCCAGTGCACACAGAAGTCACTGGCTTTAACGGCGAGAAGGATGGGGATCAATCTTATCGATGGCAGCAGTGTGCCTATAGACTTGCCCCTCAGCGGAGCCTTTACCAGGTGCATGCTAATAACAGCCTGAGGGACCTTAAATCATTAATCCTGTGCTTCTGTGTGTTAACTGCTTATGCATATGCCTTTGCGCAAGCCATGTAAAGCTCAGTGAGACATACAACAGTAATTAAACATTTTGAGACTTGTCACGATATTAGAACGTGTAAGCCGCAAAGCTTTGATGATTAGACTGAGGCTTAGACTTAATATTGGACTTCAGGCTATTGATAAAGGACAGAACAGGGACAAAGATCTTGGGATGTGTTACTGTACATATTAAATGTACATGAAAAAGCATTGTGGGTTTTTTTATGTTGCAGATATATATGCTATTTTTGTATTCTGTGTATTTTATTGTAAGGTTAAGGTATTGCAGAAAAATAGTCTTATTGTTGTAAATATTATGATGCTGTTTAAATACATGGCAATAGCCTAGAAACTAGAATCACATGAACTTTCTGTGCATCAGATTTATTATTGCTGTGACATTGAGACGCAGAAAATAGAAAAATCCCCAAATAATTCAAAACTTTCCAAGTTAGATACTGATCAAATACAGTAAGTACCCATATTTCTTACTTGTTTACAACATAAAGACAAACGAGACATTACTGTGCCGGTTATGGTCAGAATGTGTGTGTAAATTTGAGTGAACTCATGTACAGTAACAGGCTGATGAAAGCCGTGCAAGAGGATTTCAGAGGACCCTGAAGCAGGAAAGAGAAGAAAGGGAAAGGAATGTCTGGGTGAGGTGGGAATTACAGAGAGGCAGTTAGAATGCTTGTCACTGCAGGGCCTTTGGGTGGGAAGGTAGACTCAGTTATAGGTGCCTCCGCCATGAATGGAGTAATGCAGTCAGAATGAAAATGCTACAACCTGCACTCAATCTATAAACAGTGCTTAACACAAAGTGCAACCAGTGGCACATTGATATCAAATAACAACAGAGGTGTTGCTTTCTGTAATACAGTTGTCTGTTAATACAGACTATGGACTAGTCAATAAAACACCTTTAAATGTCACACTCCTACTGGAGCCAGGCATAGAATAGCACGGTACATCCTTTTGTCAACATTTGTTCAATTCTTTGGGGTTTGAATCTTTGGGCTGTAAAATGAAGCCAATGCGGAAGTGCCTTAAACTTGCATTATTTCTAATTTCCAGCAGGGGGCGACTCCTCTGGTTGCAAAAAGAAGTCTGATTGTATAGAAGTCTATGAGAAAATGAGCCTACTTCTCTCTTGATTTATTACCTCAATAGACATTGTAAACATGAGTTTATGGTCTCAATCTCTAGTTTCATGTCTTCTTCAATACAGCATGATGTTCATTTAGTAAATTATGGTCCCATTTAGAGTCAAACAGACCATAAAGCAAGGTATGCTCTAGGGTGAGGCTACCTTGTGATTGACAGGTTGCTACCACGGCGTTGTCTGGTCTGGGAGTTGTCTGTGTTTCATCTTACAACTTTAACCCTTTCACAGTGTGTTTTAAGTACCTTAAAATTAATTGTAACATTTTGGTTGTCTAAAAATGTCTTATTCAGTGTTCAGTACTACTTAGCTCCACCTCTGGTTGCAAAAAACCAAGATGGCGACAGCCAAAATGCCGAACTCGAGGCTTCAAAACGGCAGTCCACAAACCAACGGGTGACATCAGGCTGACTACGTCCACTTGTTATATACAGTTAATGATATGAATTTGTCTTTTTGAAACAAAAGGTCAAATATTATTCTAATTAGTGTTTTTTTTTAAATGATAGTTAGTGGTTAATGGACTCAACCCTCCATGTTTCGAGAAAAAGAAACAGTGTTATGGGCAGTTGGTTAAACGGACTAGAGAACGGATCCACAGAAAAAATGTTTTTTTGCTGTGGATAAAAGTGGTTTCCAAACAGGCCTAGGGTGACACGATAATTGGATACTCCTTTTTTGCATAAAATGAAATTATTTATCAAAACTTATACCCCCACATAAACAGCAGCACATAGAGAACAAATAGATATGACCTCTAGCTGCCTGAGTAAGAGCACTGAGCTCAAAAAGGGTTGCCATCCTATCTGCATACTAGATTCTTGTGTGCGCTTTTGTCTATTGCGGGCGCATCAGAAGCTTTAATAAATATTTTTGTGTTGACAAGAAATGGGAGTTCTATTATCTTTATTGTCTTTAAAAGTCCAACAGAATAATCTAAAACCATCATTCTTTCCACTTCCCACCACTAATGTCTCAGTGTGATTTATTGTGCTCTACTCTACATAGTGCGGTGCATCCTTGTTTTTAAACCATTGTGTGCTTCTGTGTAATACCCCAGTGTGTGGAAACAGTAATAGTGGGGAGGAATTTTCTGAAGCGTTGCATCACACGTTATCTGTTCTCTTCACCTGCAAATGAACATCACCCACATGAATTTGCTTCGCCTCAGGCTCAGTTGCGTTGATGTGGATGATGGTATTTCCGTCTTACATGATTTCTTCTCATTTCAGCTGCAGCTTGACTGCCGTTTTAACCAACTTTGACAGCCCTTGTTTAAATTCTCTTACATGGTATTTGGTTGTGTGTGTGTGTGTGTGTGTATACTCACACACAAACTTACAGATTTTTTCTACTTGCCTGGTTTCCTGAGTTTGTGTATTTGTGTGTACATGTTTGCAAATGCATACACATGAATTTTTATCAGGAATACTCATTAAAATTGTATGGGAGCTGATGCCGTGCTCCTGCTCCACTGCTCCCGCTTCCACACAGTTCTCCACATCTTGCCAGGTAATCAGGCGGGCGAACACATGCAGCCCTGCCACCTCGACTGCCAACAGACTGGGTTCAAGGCCATAAAAACAGCCACTGCAGCTAATTCACCCTGTCATGTTCATGTTCGATCCTGAGTGTTTTATACAGCAGCAACATAGAAGCTATTAATCTCAGTTTTGTTGAGTGCTGACTGAATTGACGGAACCTTTTAATGCTAATGCTATGTTCCCTTTTCTTCATTCTCTTGTCTTCTCCTTCTCCTCTATTTATTCTCTTTTCCTCTACTATTCCTGCCCCCCCCTCTCCTCCACCACCACCTCCCAATTCTTTCTCCTTCTCTGTCTCCGCCTGTCCTCCTTCTAGGGGAGCACCTGCGCATCTGTCCCCAGGGTTACACCTGCTGTACCAGCGACATGGAGGACAGCTTGGCCACGCTGAGCCGTAGGGAGATGGAGGGACTACTCAAAGAAGCTGGCCGATCCTTACAGACCTCGCTCACTGGACAGTACAAGGCCTTCGATAGTGAGTTTGTGTTTGAGAATGTGAGCGAATGAGATGAGAGAAAAAAAAACATTATCAGCTCATCACACTTATAATTTTGAAATACAAGGATACAGTTTTGGGTGTTTTTGCAAAACATTCTCACTCCCAGCTCGTCAAATGCCTCCACTTGGTCAATACCTCCCTCGGCATTGGATACCAACGCACAGGGTTCCCCACTAGTGTTAGTTTTGGACGTTTCAGGGACGGCGTTTTAATATATACGTTTGTTACACGCATAGTGTACTTTCAAAATAAACTTTCGTTTTCACAGGAAAAAAAGTTAGGTTTAGGCAACACAACCATTTAGTTAGGGTTAGGAAACGGTCGTGGTTGAAGTTAACTTCACTGACTAAAGGCTCATGTGACTAGCAACTCACGTGACTTGAAGGACTAAAGATACTAACGAGTCACGTGACTAATGACTGACATGACAATATAAGTCAACGTTTACTTTTAGTTTTGCACGGGCCAGGAACAGCAATTTCCTGGTTGAAAGTTGCATTTGTTTGACCCATCCCACCGCCCTAAGCAGACTCTCACGCTGTTATTACTACGTCACTTGCTCTGACCGTCGCATAAAGGACATGTATATTAAGTCATATCATACTCACATGTGCATGACACTGATGAAGATGATATACTGACATCATGGGTTTATATTGGAGTTAGTTGAAAGCCTGGTGCATGCAGTCGCTACAGGGTGCCTCCGTGCGTCGGTATCCAATGCCGAGGGCCAATCTGAGGTATTTAACGAGTTGGTTGAGAACGGGTTGGTCTTCGTGTCACTTTTGATAGTACACTGTCTTGCCAGTTGTTTATTTCTCATACCCAGCCTACACAAAAATGCAGACATACACATACGCACAGTCTGACCATAAGTGTAAGAGATAAGCCAAAGCCCTTTCATCATACAGTCCGCAGACTGATGAAGAGCATTGATCTACTGTCATGCTTCAACAGACGAGGTTGGTAATGCCTTGCAGTGGTGTCAGAATGCCAAGTTGTTGTTCTTTTTAACTTTGGTAGCAAGTCTCCAAAGTCAGATCAGCAGAAAGATGGATCCATCTCATCAATACTTGCCTATGTAACGTATTATGGCATTGTGATTGCTTTGTTGTAGCTACATGCACTAGAGCAAGAGTCTGAATCACTAAATCTACTGTGTACGATCGCAAAGTATTGTTTAATAATATGCAATAAAATCAGGACTTAATTGCGGTGCTCCAAGTGTGAGAGAAGAAATGAGAGAGAGAGGCAAGGAGAGAGGGATTTTCAATCTTAGAACATTGGCGCACCAAGGCAATTATTTGTGTCTAATGACCTGCTCCAGTTAATAGAAGGGTGTCTCTGTGCTCCACTTGTTCCCCTTGGCCAGTCGGTGACAATGGATCTGTCAGCCGGGGCTCTGAGTTTGGCTAGTTAGCCTGACCTTTTCAGATCACAGTGATTAGTGGCAGAGTGACATTTCTTTACTCTTCTTCTATCGCTCTGTGTCCTGCTTTCTCGTAGTCCCTCCTCTTTACCCAGGGGGCTGTTGGCTGTGCCAAAGGGATACAGTCACCCTGCCAAGTTCACACACACACACACACACGCACACATACACAAATCTGTCCAGGACATACAAATTTGCTCCAAGTTAGTTCATGTCATCCTACAGTTCTTGAGCTTTCCCATTCTTCAGGAAAACACCTCATTTAGCACAGCATTCCAGTAAACAACACAGACTACAGACACACACATTCAAGCAGCACTCAGCTCCGACCTCTAAACATTCTAATGATGTGCATCCAGAAACTCGTAGTTAAATACACAGAGACGCACGTCACCGGCGTGGTAACTTGTGTTGCCTCGGAATGAAGTCATTTGTACGAGCTTGTTTTTGTTCCTGTGTGCTCGCCAGATGTGTTCTTACAAATGTCTGAAATTCCTCTCCTCTCCTCTCCTCCCCTCTACAAAGCGACCCATTCCTGCTCCATTGAACTTCCTATTTTATATGCCTCCGCGCCGGCGATAGCTGTTGCTGGAGGCATTATGTTTTCTGGTTGTCCGTCCGTCCGTTTGTCCGTCCCATTCTTGTGAACTTGGATTTCTTCAAATTTGGCACAAATGTCCACTTGGACTCGAGGATGAACTGATTAGAATTTGGTGGTCAAAAGGTCACCGCACAAAACCTGTTTTTGGACATAACTCAAGAATTAATATGCTAATTATGACAAAATTTCACACAAATGTGCAATAGGATGAAAATTATGAAGGTCTTCTTCAGCATTTTTGCATTGGCTTCACTTTTCAGAATTATTAGCTCATTGGTTTGGCTGATATTGAGCTTCAGGTGATTGTCGTTGCACCATGTGACAAACCTCACAAAAATACACTTAATTCCTTTTATTAAATTAATTTAAAATCTTCACCACGTATAGAGTATTGTATGTATCTGGACAGACATGGATGTAAACTACAACTTGACTGGTTGGCGGAGACGTACAAACACGAGGCGGTAATTCTAGTTCGTCCCTATTTCTCATGTCCCCTTATCTCACCCCGATGAGCATCAGATGGGGATGGCAGAGCTGACAGAGGGAGGAGAGAAGTATGTGTGTGTTGAGACCTTGAGGTCTAAAAACCATCTGTTGTTGACTGAAGCCGAGAGCTGAGCGATAGACTGGGGTTAATTGGACCATAATACGTTACATTTGCTGCCACATGATCAGCGCAATTTTGGGAGGATCCAGGCATTCTTACAAAAGACATCCTGTTATTATCCTTTTGCTGTTGAAAAAGTAAGATGAGCTACTTCTGTTTCAGGCTTTGATAAACAACCATTTATGGTAAAAATTGGTTAAAAGTAGGTGAGGATTAGCTGATTTCTAACCATGTCCAGAGCAGACTTTTTTGTTCATATGGCTGAAGGAGAGTACGTTGACATTGTGCCATGCTGCCAGTTGCTGCACATCTGGCTGTGTTTAGCAGGGTGTGGGCTAGCTAGCGCCATGTGGCTAAGTGTAGGGTGTTACTGTTCCAGCCCAGGCAGACTAGGCCTTTTTAGGTCCAGAAACTTTGGAAGAAGCCCCAACCAAGCCACAGATTAGAGGACCAACGTGCTCACATACAGCTGGCTCTCTGCCTGCGAGTGTGTATACTGTATATATACGTGAGCATGCAGATGTGTGTTTATATGCATGTGTTTGTAAGTTTGTGATTTAGTGTGTGTGTGTCACTGTGTGAGTGAGTGAAAATTAAATTGGTCTTTGTATACAGTGTGTGTGCATGTGGTTTGCACTTGGTAGTACTCCCAATTTTTTCACTGCCATTCATACCGAGTAGAGAGGTACAAACTAAATAATATATTGCGTTAAACAAAGACGCAGCGTGTAAAGCAGAGAAGGAAGAAAGGGGGTGAAGGAGAGGACAGAGTGGAAATGAGACAGATGGAAGGATAAAACTTAAGATACAGAGGAAAAAGGGACATGTCGTCAGAGCAAGGGCAAGGGTAAGAGATAAACAGGTGGAAACGGAGAGTGGTAGCTAGAGAGAGACAGAGAGAAAGGGATAAACATAGATGAAGAGAGATGGGGTTACATATGAAAGTGAGAGGGAAAAGGTCAGAGAGGACACAGAGAGTGATGGCACCACAGGGAGCTTTGTGTTAGATGGCAACCAGGTGTGTTAGACAGACGGAAGCCTTAAACCTGGCAGGTGGTGTTTGGCCTGATGGTGCCATCACTAGCATCTGGATTCACTGTGCATGTGTGTGTGTGTGTATGTGTGTGTGTTCACTTGTACTGCTGCCACACATAGCGTGATACTTGTTTAGACTTTATACATAATGACAGCAACAAAAAAAGAGATCATATTAACAAAATTCATTCTACAAAACTCGAGGTCCTCTAACTAGGGCTGTGTATTGGCAAGAATCTGGCGTTACGATATGTATCATGATGCAGGGGTTGCGATTCAATATATTGCGATATTGTAAGCAAGACGATATATTGTGATTTTTTTAAATCCAATTTTAGGAAAACTAATTTTATAAAGAACACACCACCATATGCATAAAATCTCAGTAAAATGTTTTACTTTGTATGCAATCAGAACAGTGGGATCTGTATTTGCATTTATCACAGTCCCTGTAACATCCAAAATCATAGCACTACTTTGCGAGGACAGATACACTGAGCGGGCGCATCTCTTTGCAAATGAAGTAATGCATTGACTGAGTTAATCTTTGCATGTAAATGATTAAAAACTACTAAAAATCAATACAGTGTTTTTGATAATCCATACAGTATTACAAAACATAATATTGCGATAAAAATGATGGAAGCCCATCCATGCTTCTATTTGATTTTCTCAGTCTTTTGATGTTAAGAGACAATTTAAAGCCCATTATAACTGACCTCTTGTTTTAGTTGTGTATATGGCTATGGCAGCGTCATTTCAGAGAAACTCCAAGTCAATTGGCTGAAACTATTTTGATAATCCATTCAAGTCATTTTTCATGCAAAAAAAGCCAAATGTCTTGGGGATGTTTCATAAATTAAACGGTTCATTAGGCCTATTACAGAGTCTTTTGTTGTTGTTTTTGACTAGATGGATGTAGATACAGAGAGTACGGGTCAAAGAAACTTAACTTTTAACTCGGGTCTTGAATCACACAGAGGCAACACACACACATTCATGCACTGGCACACAGTATTTATGAGCAGCCAAATGCTTGTTGGCCAGTGTGTTCCAGCCCATTTCAGTTCAAGGCAGATCAGTGGTCATAGAGCTTAATCTGATTTGAAGAGTATTGGCTGGCTGGCTTATGGGTACACTCATTTCTAGATGACCAAGCAGGACTCGCTTATTTATTCATTTAAGTAGAGCTCTGAACATCTCCCAGCTGGACTGTTGAGTAATTCTGTCTCCTCCCATGGAGATAGACTGAGGGGGAGCAATCCACGAGAATGACATCAAGCACTCTCAGTTGTATCCTATCAGATTTAGGAAACAGGCCCTACACTTGGATCACAGGACAAGTCTGCATCACCATCAGCCGATAGCAAGAAGCAGCCTGCTGTATTTCTTTTCAGTGAATAGTCTGGCAGCTCATTGGGAGTTTTGATACAGAGAAAACACTGTGCTGTAATCCCAATAAGGACAGCTTTGGTAAATTGTGGAAAGTGAAAGCACATACATTTTTAGGTTAAAACTGGAATACATTTGAGTATATCACTACATGTCAATGTGTAGTTGACCTGCGATACATTGAAGTCAACGTATGGGATGGACAAAATTTTAGAAACACCTCTTGTATAAGGCAATAACAATTTAACAACACCACAAACTACAGCTTCCAAAATGACGAAGTCAGTTGAAACAAGACCTTTCTGATGTTATAAAGTGAGACTTATTGCAGGCTGTTGTACATGACTGCATTAAGTCTCGGTTATACTCCCAAACGGACATGCACAGCTGCGGACACCATGGATGCATAGTAGGTCTGTTTATACTGTCCGCTTTTTTGAACGTGCCTGCCCTTTCCAAACAGTTTCTGGTGACAGCTTCTCAGATGGTTCTGTGGTTCTGGTTCAGGTTAGTCGAATCCGGCTCCTTAGTTCGAATAGTCCACTATTTGGGGTCACCCCTAAAAAACACCAATGCTTGGATGACATATTCATTTATCACAATGAATGTGGCTCTTTAAACTTAATGTAAAACAGCTTTGCAGCTGTATTTCCATGCCACTGATCATGCTCGGGGGTGTGGTTTCTTGTTAACATTACTTTGCTTTGTTGTTTTACTCTTTTATGTGTTTCAATAGTTCTGAATGATGATGGAGTTCTATGGCACACAAAAGCACAATATATCAAGACCTCGGCTACACAGACAACTTGATGATATGGTTAGAGCTTAATTTGGTAGACAGGGATGGCTATTAATTGTCAGGTTGGTGGTAGTTTGTGTGTTCTTGAGCAGACACTGAACCCCAAAAAGCTCTTAATGTATGTGTATGGAGGGGGGGAGCGTCTGCCAATCGTCTTTAAACCGGCCTTATCCTTTGAGTATTGTTGCTTTGTGTGAGAAGAGGGTGAGAAGACACGGAGTGACTGTTCGCTCTAAACAACAGCTCCTAAAGAGGCAGCACTGAAGCCGATGTTTTCGCTCTTCTCCCGACTGGTTTCGGCAAGAGTTTGATTGACAGATGGTTCATACAATCGCCTACCAAGTATTTTTGGAAAGTGCCTGCCCTTTTCCAAACAGCTTCCAATGACTGCTTCTCAATCAGTCAGGTTATACGCGTACACCCTCTGATGGCGAAATTGACGTCATACGGACCCTAGCGGACCTTTGCGTACTCACAGACATGGAAAGTACAACTTCAGCTTCAGTTTGAGCTAGGTGTACCTAATAAACTGGCAACTGATTGTTTTCAAACAAACATAGCCCAACGTTCTTTTCTTTTCACCTCCAAATCACTAACTCGCTTACTGAGATTGGACACCGGTGGCACATTCTACAGCTGCGTTGCAATAATCCTACAATTAAGCAACAAATCTGATTCACTCCCACCCCCCGCTGCCCACCTTCTAATTTCCTGCTTTCAGGGTCACCTCTGATGATGTCATGAGAGACAAGGACATCTGCTCCCATTGTGGTGCTTGATTGGCTCATTTTATCTGCATGCAAATCACGTCGGTGGGGACCTGGAGTACACTGGCCTAATTATGCCAAACACATTACTCACTAGGAGCGATGGCGCCTTGGAAGGATAAAATGAAAGAGGGAGAAAACAAGACAGGGAGAAAAAGAAAGAGGCATGCAGTGTTAGAAAGGATTGCAAGCAGCGGAAAGTAAGATGAGATAGAGGGGGGAAAAAGCGAACAAAATGATAGTGAGGGTAAGGAACGGCATGGAGTTTGGGAGGAAAACAAGCGAGGGAAAACAGCTGAAAAAGAGAACCAGATGGACAGAAAGAGAAACAGGCATGGGTAAATGGTGCATAATGCTAGCAAGGGAAAGTCAGAGGAGAGAAAGTGGAATAAAGGCTTCCACAGAGAGCCTGTTGATAAACGACATGCATTATGTGATGTGTCGGCTTGTTTAATATAAGGGACCTTTTAATAGCATCTAAATGCTGGCTAAGGGGCTTGCGGTGCTCCTGGGGTGCAGTATGTGTGTGATAAGTGCTGTTATTGATGGAGAGTCAGACTGACACATAAACAGTGTAATGGCTCCCATATCATCGTTTGTGCTTTCAGTGCGCCCAGGACAGCAGTGTTTGTTTGTGCCTGTTGTGTTTTTTTTTTTTTCATTGTCCTTGCACAGGTGGGGAACTAACAAAGGGTAGAGCTGAGGATCCTGGGTACTAGTGGATGAGGGTTGGTTCTGGTAGAGATCACAAAACCATCTGGTGCCTGCTGAAGAGACAATGGGTGGGATGCAGAGGACAGCCTTGCTCTGCCTGAAATATTACAGCTCTGCCAGTCTCCCTTTCGTTCTTCCTCTTGAAGATCAAGTTAACTGAAACATAGAAGATACGTGTCGAGTCCTGTTTAGCTGTTTGCCTGGCAGTTTTTTCCGTTAAATTAAGGAGGAAGGAGAAGGTTAAGTTCATTTATTTTGCATTTTTCTTGGAAATGAATTTTGCCATTTATAAAACATTGCATTTTGGATGATAATTTCTTGACCAGGAGAGGAACTATAAGTAAAGACTATCTATAAGAAGTGGATGTAGTCAATGTGATGTCACCCCTTTTTTTTTTGGGCCGTTGCTGTCTTGTTTTTTTGCAACCAGAAGTGACACAAGAGGGTGGAGCTAAGTACAACTGAACGCTGAATAAGACATTTTTAGGCGACCGAAAAGGTTCTAATTAACTTTCATAAACTGAAAACACACTGTGAAAGGGTTAAAGTCGGAATACAGACAACTCCCAGACCAGACAACACTGTGGTAGCGACCTGTCAATCACAAGGTAGCCGCGCCCTAAAGCATATCTTGCTTTATTGTCTATTTGACTCTAAATGGGACCATCATTTACTAAATGAACATCATGCTGTATTGAAAAAGACTTGAAACTAGCGATTGAAACCATAAAATTGTGTTTACAATGTTTACTGAGGTAATAAATCAAGAGAGAAGTAGGCTCATTTTCTCATAGACTTCTATGTAATCAGACTTCTTTTGCAACCAGAGGAGTCGCCCCCTGCTGGCTATTAGAAAGAACGGAAGTTTAAGGCACTTCCACTTCTTTTCAAAACCAGAAGTTGCCTACTGTATAGAAGTAGGATTCCTTGCTTAAAGACAAGTCTATATATATAGGCCATATCTGTATGCGCCATATCCAATTTGGCCATTAGTGATTTTCTGCAATTGCAATTTTTTTACCATACCGTTGTTACATATTTTATGCATGGCTAAATGCCTCTTAAATACACGATGTACTTTTAACTTTTAACTGCTGTGGTGTTGTTAACCTTTAAGTGCAGGTGACAGTTTGAGAAAACCTGAAAAATGTGATGGCATTTATCTTACAGGTGGCAACATGATGAAGTTAAACGGCTGTAACTCAGTAGTCCTGAGTCAGAGTCACATGAATGTTGCACAACTCATTCTTGTAAAAACGCCCAATATTCCCAGACAGGATTTGGATATTTCCCAGAAGTCATGGCAGCCACCAGCCAATCAACATGATTGTGTGTTTTGATGCAGATCAGATCCAGATGCAGCTTAACATGTTCCATCATTAAAACAACAAATTTCGAGCGGTGCACGGGCTTGGCCGAGGTACTGCGTGTGCTCTCGGAGTACTTTCTAGTTTTATTTTCTAATGCGCCAATGACACCTGATGTTCTCTCTTCCTCTCCTCTTGGCATATGCCTCATCTTTTGCTCTCTGTCTCTCTCTCTCCTCCCTGCCAAAGAACTATCCAGCTAATATGATCATTCAGCACTTGCCAAATGGACAAATAGAATTAAAGCTGTCAGATATGAAAGAGATATGCAATTGCTGCTTTTGCAGCCCTGTTTTCTTGTCTTACTCCCTCTCATTCGTTCACTCAACTTGCTTTTCTGTCCAATCCTCCCATGTCAGTGTCTTTTGCACTGCCAAACCTCAGCTGATCTGTCATGTTTCTCAGCTAGTTTTCTATTTATGGCCATTAACTGTATGTGAGTAAGTGAATCTGTCACCATCAATATACACAATACAATATACTATATACAAGTATCTGCTTTATTTTTTCTTCCATTTCAATGTGTGTGTAGTATCGTTCTCCTGCAAAAAAAAACCTTCTAATTCAAAAATTGAGCTTTTCCCAGAATTTTGGATTGCATATTTAACAAACTTTTTTCAGTCCTTCAGCATGGTCCCGGGTGCTTTGAAACATTTCCTGCACATGCAAGATTATGTTAACTGCCAACTGGAGGAAACAAACTCCAAAATGAGTTTTCACATGAGAACAGAGAGTCGGGCGAGAACAGACAAGTCGTTAAAGATTCAGTGATTTCTTGTCAGCCTGTGATTATTTAATCACCAACCTGCTTTATATCAGATAATTCCCTCACATGGTGTTAGTTGCAACTTTATTAGACAGTGGCAAATGTTGCCAGACCCCGCTAAGCCTTCTGTATGAGAACCCTGGATCTGGATTATCCAGGAATGAGTAGCACAAGCCTCGGTCAGTTAATACCTCTGTGTGAGAAAGTAACTCGGGATCAGTCCTGGCCAACGGAGAGAATGATTGGCAGCTGAAGGAACATCAACGGTACCTCTGTGTTACACTCTAATCTCTTGTCAATAACACAACTTGACACAGGAGACAGAGTGAGGAGGGGGGAGGACTGAAGATAGAGAGACACCAGAGAGACAGAGGGCACGTGGAGGTAGAGGCTATACTTGTCTGCTTTAACGCGCTGTATTGATTGATATAAGAGAGTGTAAAAGAGGGGTGAGAGTAATTTGATGGTATATAAGGGTTTGTGTGTACACTTTAATGTGTGTGTTTAATCAGGTGGAGAAGCAGTGGGATAAGTGAACGGAGGAACAGAGTTAAAATAAGCCTCTGACATGTCAAGGTGGCCTGGATGTGAAGCTCACAGTGATTACAAATGAAATCATTAACTCCCCTCTCACCGCAGGAAGAAAGTCATTAAGACGCACATGCTTGACTTAGCTTATTCTAAGTGTGTGAGTTTGAGAGACGGGAACGGCAGAATGTGATGGAGGTAGAGGAGGGTGGCGAGAGAGATTTTCCTAATCTACTGTCACATTAAAGAAAAGAAATGCTGTTAATTATGAGAGCATGCAGTCATTTTCAATATGGTTGGTCTCTGTCATTCAGCAAATGGTTGAATCATGATATCAAAAAGGATATTCTCCAATGTTGATATACAACACAATATTGCAAATCAGGTGCAAAATCACATAGAAAACACTCTGAACTGATGTTCAAAACAAAGAACTATGTTCCTCTATTATGCATTACATCAGACCAAACCAAAGAACGGTTATTGCCAAGAAGTGGAAGTCAATTGTTCGTTCCATTGCAACATCAGCACCCAGCAGCAAAGCTACGCTTCCGCCATTTTAGACTGAAAGCAACTACCGGACACGGGTAATACGTCTGCCTAAAAAGTGCCTAACAAAAGTAAAACTAAATTATTTCTATTCTATTGTCATAGTCTACCGAAATGGCCTGTGTTTAACATTAAAATATTATAAATATAATAAGCGTTTTCAGTCCAAAATCTATATTCTTTGACCAAACTCAGCTCATTTTGCTCTTTTTTTAAACACAGCTTGCTTTAAGTTATTAATTTTGACAACGGCAATTCCTGGAAGGATGTTATGATAAGATAATAGAGTCACCATATGAGTCCACTTAATAATTGATACACAACAATAGTAAATCATAGCTCAGTCCTACTCTGTTGACTATTAAAAGTACAATCAGTCTGGTGCTGTGTGGTTATTGACCCAGAAGGTGTCATATGTTGTTCAGATTGTAAAGACGTTTGGGTCAATTTTTAATTTTTTTTAATTTTTTTTTACTGTATATAAATTATGGGCTATATACTGTTAATACTAAATTTAAAAAAAACTTCTGCATACTGTCTTGTTTACTGATTGTATATTTATTAATAATATTTGTTCATTAATTTACGCTGTGTCGGTGTATTACACCTTCATCAGGTATAACTATATATAAGGGCTGCTCCTTCTTTGTTTTGGTCTTAGTCGATGAGCCATTTTTATGCTTTTTTCATGAATGACTTATTTCCAAGAAACTTATGAGCACATCTCTGGTAAACAGAAGATTTAAAGTGGTGCTTTTGTGTGATTCTTTTCGGAGAAATTCAGTTTTATAGATCTGTTCATGAAATGAACTAATGGATTAGTCAACAAAATCGCATGAGTGTTAGTCGACTAAGATTTTTTTTTTGGTGGAGGACAGCCCTAATATATACTGTAAAGAAAATAGACTTGACTTTTCAGTTAATAATTAGAGTTTATGTACCATGTTATTTTTGATCAAATATTTGGATCAAACAACATTAAATAACCTGATGTAATTCTAAATGACTGAGATTTACCAAACTGACATCACTTATATTAAGGTTTATGTATCATTTTAAATGTATACATTGAGGAGTGATAAAGTGTCCTCCTGACACTGAAAATGCGTAAAAACACACCCGATGTGCTGGGTGGGATATAAGCAATTAGGTGCCCTCTCCCATCGCTCCTTCCCTGGAGAGCAGACTGCCTGGGGAGAGGAGGTGGAGGTTGGGCTTTATGAGAAGAGAGAAGATTGAGGGAGAGCGTATCAGGAAGGAGGGGTGAGCTTGTATCTCCCTGTATCATAGAGACGCAAACAGCTGAAGAATGAGAAAGGTCATCTCCACACACAAAAAAGCACATGCGCACACACATTCACAGGGGGCTTTGTGTCATACTAATGATGATCATTATTCACTTGAGCCGAAGGGCAGAGGAGAACTGGACAGCGTGATGCCATTTACCAAGATCTGCCCTCCACATGTGGGGATCCCAAAGCACTTAAAACATGCCCCAACCACACACAAAGATAGCAAACAGAAATGTGGATAATTCATTTTAATGGCGAAAAAAAACTTCACTCCATCACCTGGATGAAAACATTTCTGCTGAAACCCATTTCGCTTAGCCAGACTTAAGGCATTTTTACAGTCTGGCTGACAGTACACAGCAGGAATGAATTCTAATGGGGATTAAAGGCAAAGCTGCACCAGTCACAGCAGCTTCCCGTCTGTCTGTCTATCTATCTGACTGACTGCCACTGTGTGCCCTGTATAATGTGTGTGTGTGTGTGTTTGTGTGATCCTCATACGTCTGTGTGTACACATGGATGTGCTGTCACTTTGAAGTTGCTTTCTCTGTGTGTGTGCTTTTCTGCTGACTCCTGGAAGTATGTTTTTTTGTGTGTTGGTGACGTGCACAAATGCGTGTGTTTAGATGCAGCTCTGCTGGCACTTTGAGGCTGATGTGCCCAGAGCTGTGTTTGAGTGACAGGAGGTCAGGGAGCAGGGGAATGATCTGCCATCCACCTAGGAAGTCTGACTACCAAACAAACAGAGGACATAACAGCTGCTTCGCGTCAGAAGCATTTATCTCACCGAGCATTATAATCGAAGAAATGATGACGTCCCACACAAAGACATAGGCTGCACACCATCTATTAAGTTGCCATTTGCTCTGCATTCTGAGGTTTATACAGGAGCTATAATGAGGAGCTTACTGGAGGTTTTCTCTATCTTGTTGAAAGCATTTGCATCAGCCTTTTCTGCCTTTAGAAAATGGACTTCGGAGGTTCTCTCTTCTGCTTTCCCACTCATTAATATCTTGACGTCTTACAGTAGGTCTTAAAACCAAACAGTTATTTGGATTGTTTCTTTTAGTGTTTTAAAAAAGAGTTTACACATTTAGTAACATCTGCCACATATTAAAATCCAATTTTAAATAAGTGACAGTGATGAGTGGGCCTATATATGTAGGAGGGAAGTGGAAGATCTAACCAACCATGATAACAATCTCTCTCGTCAATGAGACAAAAGAAATCATTGTCAACTTCAGGAAGTTTTGACATAATCACACTCCTATTTCTGTTGATAGCTTTAAATTCTTTGGCATACACATCTCAGACACCTTGACATGGTCTCCTAACACCAACTCCATCCTCAATAAAACACAACAGGGAGAAGTTTGGTAAGAGCACCAAAACACTAGTGGACTTCTATATTGCTGTACCATTGAAAGAGTTCTGACAGGCTGTATTACTGACTGCTCAGGACCGCAGACTGCTACAAAAGACTGTAAAGACAAAAACATTTACACCACTCGCTGCAAAAGGAAAGCCCAACGCATCATTAAGGACACGAGCCACCCCAATCACTCTCTTATCTCGCTCTTTCTCTGTAAAAAAACATTACCGGAGCATCAAATCACGCACCACCCGTCTCAGTAACAGCTTCTTTCCTCAGGCAGTCAGGTTGCTGAACATTTGACGCATCCATACGCGCCGCACTTGTAATATATCACCGTGTAGTATATTGTGAGTAATGTTCTCGTTGTTGTCTGGGGATGTGTGCCTCTTGTGTAAGGCAGAGAGTGTCAAAGAACACAAGCATTTCATACACATGACAATAAACTTTAACTCGAAATTTGAAATATGGAACATTTTATTTGCCTATATCACACCAGTGAAGAAGAGCAGGCCAAAACAAGGTTGGATAAAGCTTGAAGAGTGTCTCTTGGTATTTCCAAGATGACTTAGGTACATTTTTTTCAAATATACTGTAAGCCTTTAGAAACACTCACTAAGCACAGAAGGACCATTGACTGCAGTTAAAGCAAGAATGTGAAATGACGGTATGTCTCAGACTGATCGTCTGCACAGTTCTACGAACATTGAGTGCTAAACACATCTTTTCAAATCAACGGCTCTTTTTTAGACCTTTTTAGCCTGGAGTCTGTGAAAATGCCAGAAGAAAGCAGCAAATAACAGCAGCGGTGAAGCAGGCCGGCTGGTGTTTATTAATGAGTGGGAAAGCAGAACAGAGATACAGTATCCAACAAGGCCAGTGCTTAGATAATGCCACGCAGATGGGTCAGGATGAGCTTAGCATATTAAAATGTTATGTAACTCCAAGTGCTGTGGTTGTCTTCAGGCCCCTGCGCATGTGGGTGTTGGACTTTTGCTACCGTATAACTTGGCTGGGTTTTTCCATATGTTGTCGTCAGGGAAACTGTTAGAGGACAGGGCGTGTTTGTATTTTGTTTAAATGTGCTGTGTGGAACAAGGTTATAATAGTTTTGAATTTTCAATTGGTTTTTATTTTATTTTAGTTTTGACTTTTTGATTCCATTTTAGTTAGTTTTCCAGAGTGTGTTTGCTAGTTGTAGTTTCGTTTCAGTTTTTCAGAAAGATTTAGTTTCAGTTTTTGTTTGTTTTTGTTAGAGCAAGCTATAATGTCTCAGAATGTACAGTATGTAGTTACATATACATACAGGAATGTTTACTCTTCACGCTAAGTGAAGCGATTGCGTTTTTTTTCTGCTTTTTAATTGATGGAAATTCATGCTTTCTCCCTTTTTCTGTAGCGCTATATTATTGCTTAATAAACTGAAATTAATTTATGTTCATTTATGTTGATTTTTATTAGGTTTTTACCAACACAATTTAGTTTCAATTTAGCTTTAGTTTACCTTAAATGACATTTTTATTTAGTTTCTGTTTAATAAAAATATTTTCCACTGCTTATTTTCCTTTTAGTTTCATTTTTAGTTTGCTGTGATAACCCTGGTTTGTGGTGGAAGTTTGTATGTGTTATGATGTTTTTAAAAACAGCTTCGTTAGGGGAATAACTCCAGGCTGCGTGTCCCCTGTGGAGGCCACAACCTCCCCTCCTTTTTTCTCATCTCCTCCTGATCTGGGGTGGTGGCAGGCAGAGATAAGACACCTACAAAGTAAACACTGCCAGACTACAGCTTCCCATCTCCCTGCCGCACAAACACACGTGTATACACACACACACACACACACACACACGTACGCAGTCAGACAAACAGATAAACACACACACATGCACCAGGTTTGAACCCATTGTGTACGTGGAGATGCAGAGCAAATGTTGGCCCTGAATGGATGGATGGTTCGGGGACGCTGTTGTTGTTGTTGTGCTGCCATACACCTGGCAGAACAGGAGCCTCATTTATAAACATTGTTTGCACACAAGACGGATGTAAAAATGTTTATGCCACTGGCCAGAGAAAAGCTGGGATTCACGAAAACAAACTGGATATGTGAATGTATATGCACCCTGATGGAAACTCACCCATGAGCTGCAGTACAGTGAGTCACCAGTTTTAGCTACACCTACCCAATCTCATGCAATCCAATACAACAGTTTCTTAAGCTTTAAGGTTTTGTAGACTCTGTGTTGTTTTTTTGTAGTTATAATGGAGTTGTATCTGACTGCATTATATTTAGAGACATGTGTAATATCCTGAACCTCTTAATGAACATTAGTGTTTGGATTTGCAGTCCGCTGCCCTGTTTCCGTTTTCTCTTTTTTTGTTTGTTTTCGTCTCAGTCAGACTTTAATATTCTTCTACTCCCCCCCCAATACTGACAGTCTGTTTTCCTGTCTGTCTGTCTGTCTGCCTGGCTCCGTCTATACCCCTATATCTGTAAATCCTCACTCGGAGCAGTATATACTGCACCCTGGAGCGCTTGTCAATTCTCTGACATCCCCTAGAGGTACAGCCTCACATACTCCGGCTTTAGGTTCACTGACAGTATGAGGCAAGTGTTGGTATGCAGCACGACGCAGAAATAGAATAAGAGGGGAATTGTGTGTTTTTGCTGTATTAGTTATCTGGGAATATTACAAGCAACTTTATGGCTCTGAGAGGCTAACGCATCTTAGCAGCACACACGATAATGACACAACGATACTGTGAGGATATGGATGTGGTGGCTGACTTTGTAAATCTGACTTAATATGAGTTTTAACTTTCTATATCTGTTTTTAGGTTATTTCCTGGAGTTGCTGAACCGCTCTGCGATCAACCTACAGGAGACTTTCACTGCAACTTGGGGCTCCGTGTACTCCCAGAATTCCCAGGTCTTCACTGACCTGTACACGGATTTGAGGCACTACTACCGAGGCTCCAATGTCAACCTGGAAGAGGTGCTCAACGAGTTCTGGGCCCGGCTGCTGGAGAGGCTCTTCTACCAGGCAAACAAGCAATATTTCATAGGTACGTCCAAGAGCTATTTCATGGTTTAATGGTGCATTACGAACACAGGTTTATTGTCAGAAACAAATGTAGTCCGCGACAAAATACGTTTCATCGAAACATAATTCACTAGAGCTGCAACAATTAATTGATTCACTGTCAACTATTAAATTAATCCCCAACTATTCTGATGATTGATTAATCTGTTTTAGTATTTTTTTTTTAAGAAAAAAAAAGTCAAAATTCTCTGATTCCAGCTTCTTAAATTTGAATATTTTCTGGTTTCTTTACTCCTTCATGACAGTAAACTGAATATCTTTATGAGTTATGGACAAAACAAGACATTTGAGGACGTCATCTTGGGCTTTGGAAAAAACACTGATCAACATTTTTTCACTATTTTATCAATAACATTTTATAGACCAAACAACAAATCAATTAATGATGAAAATAATCTACAGATTAACCGACAAGGAAAATAAGTTGCAGCCCTATAATTCACAATGCAGTTTCCTTGTATAGGAACGTAATTTTTAGGAGACAGGGCCAGTATATAAGATAAAGAGCAGAAAATATGGCATGGCTTTGACACTGTCAATTACTAATTATTTACCTTGTAAAGATTTTGAGTTGACTTTATATTATATTTAAGCCTATCTCTAGATGCATTCTCTACTTAGATAAAGATTTGAATCAATGTGTATGCTGATTGCAGGTGAGGACTACTTGGAGTGTGTGTCTAAGCAGATAGAGACACTACGACCCTTCGGAGACACACCCCGTGTGATGAAGATGATGGTCACACGCACATTTGTGGCAGCACGTTCCTTCGTTCAGGGCCTGGTGGTCAGCGGGGAGGTGGTGCGCAAAGTGTCCCAGGTAAAACCTCTCTTCCCACATCGCAACTCTTACCTCTCCCATTTTCTTCCCTTTTCATTTAGAATAACATCCCCTCTGTCCAATAACTGTGATTAGTCTCTTACCCTTAGAATTATAGTCCCATTATCCTACTTCCCATGCTGGTTAGTATTATTTTTTTTTTATGGAAGCGACTGATTGCCTCACATACCTTTTTACTGGTGTCTAATCTGCCGCAGAGCTCTCTGCTCCCACTACATGTTCATTGGTATTCACCTCTCCTTGGTGAACACCATTCCCCCTTCTTTATGTGAACATCCAAACACACACACACAGACATACACACACACAGGCCGGTTTTTACCAGTCCGTGCGCATAGTATAAAGCAGTGGCAGATCAATGTTGGTGGAAACGAGAGGCTCCATAAAGTATGGCCCCCGGCTCAGACAATCAGCCCCTGCAACAACAGTTAATGTCAGCTCCACGCTGAAAAATGTCTCCCCAGGCCGCGGGGAGGGTTAATATCTCCCAAGAGAAATGGTCCCCTCTGTGTATAAGACAAGAGTAAGGTTAAGATCAGAGCAAGACTGAGAAATCATTTCAGCTCCTGAAAGGGAGGTGGCCAGTATTGATGCAGCGGTGAGAAATATCTCCCGTCAGACACTGGGCAAGGAGGGTGTTGAGAGCAGTGGCCCCATGAGAAATATATGCATCCTTTGAGAAAACAGATGCTGCGCCAGAGATGAATATTACAGTACAATTCTTTCTTTGAAGAAATATTACAAGGTCAGGCTGTGTGTGTAAGTACGAAAAAGACAAAGAGCAAGTAGAACAAAAAAAACATGACAAAATAGGTCGTGGTGCTACTACAAGACTGCAAGGCCACACATTTGGATGCATGTCAAAGAGAGAATCTATATGATCCTTCTCCCTGTCACTCTGATATATGTGTTCTGGCTAGCACTGTGGGTGGCACATACTGTACTGTTAGACAACCTGGCCTCGCATATCTCTCTCTCTCTCTCTCTCTATGCCTCTCTTTGGCCCAGAAAATAGGTACATCGTCTCCCACCTACACAAAGGGACCTGAGGATGTCTCAATTAAGCGCCGGCACGCTGCAAAGCCGAGCACATCCATAGCCACAGGGGAGTAAAGTCAGGAATAACAACCCAGTCGCCAGAAACATTTTTTGGCATTGTGTGTTTCTGCAAACCATGGGATATGTTTCTGAACCAAAAATATGTTTCATATCAGCCTCATATCACGCCTCGCAGAAAGGCACAATGACACGTGGTTAATGTTGTGAATTGATTGGTTAGGTTTAGGCAACAAAAGTACTTGGTTGAGGTTAGAAAAAACTAGGGATGCACTGATCTAACTTTTTCAGTCCCGATAGCGATACCTGTCTTTTGGTTATATCGGCTGATACCGAGTATCGATCCGATACCAGTGTATACTTAATAAACTGTATGCCTCACTGTGTGGAAGTGACTAGGATCATTCTTTTATGTGTAAGGCAACATCAGGCTTGACTTTAACATCGCTTTCCTAACTTTGTAAAACAAAACGTAACAAGTAAATACATAGATATAAATTTACTGAACTTTTCGTTATTATTATTAAAATAATAAATTGTACTCCAGCAACTTGATAAAAAAAATCCTCAAAATTAACAGGAATTAATATTAAAGTGTAAACCGTTTTTTAATGCAGCAGCCAACTTAAACAGGAATTCAAACGGCAGTATATAATGTAAATAGTATATAAACATAGAATTGAATTGAACAGATCGGCCCGATTGTCACCGATACCCGATCCAGCTATTTGAGTCAGTATTGGCCCGATATCCGATCTGGTATCAGTGCATCCCTAGAAAAAACATCATGGTTTGTGTTGAAATAATAACATGTAAATAGTCATGTAACAACGTCACATAACAACTGGCAACTAGCATTAATTAAATAACAACCACCCTTAGCGGACTTTCTTATGCAACATTATGTAACAAGTGTAAAATCAGCGTCTACTTTTGGTTTCACACGGGACATGAACTGCGGTCTCCTGAGTGAAAGTCCTGTGCTTGTTATACTTGTTATTATACCACGTCACTTTCAACGGTCGCTCCATATACTAAGTCACTATCCGTACTACGTCAATTGCTCTGACTGAATGCAAAAACGTCAACATTCAGTGTATCCGTGGTTTGCAGAAACGTACATTTATTTTCTGTTGACTGGACTGGGAATAGGTATCTAGTGAATAACAAGACACAGACAGTGACAAATAAATGTGCCCTTACCTGGAATCAGCTAAGGGAATCATGCAACTAGTCTAATGAAGCCAGACACAGTTGCTACTGTGCTTGGACACAAGCAAGCAAACAGGGGAGTAAGGATGAGAATTAGCATGGGCAGCACACCGTGTTGAAATTGCTGTTGATAATTTGTTTCACATGGGTGTTCCCCTGGACCAGCCAGAGTCGCTTATGATCCCTGCAGAGCTCTAAACTGATAAGCATTTCTCTTACACAAACATTGATATACACACTGAAGTATACGTGCACACAAGTGCTTAATGATACGGAAACACACACCTCATCATGCCATCATTCAGCTCCAACAGTGATGCAGTTTTCCCCTGTGTGGCGACTTCTTAATCCACATTTCCTGACTGATGCCATTTTGTTGGTGCTGAAGGACACTGAGCGATGTGTTCATTAAACAAGGCTGGCTGGGGAAAACGTGTTCATAATTAGCACAGCTTTTACAAAATTACAAAATGTCACCCCAGCACTAATACCAGGGCACTGGAGCCGCCGCCACTCTGAATAAGGTCACGGACTGCCTTGTGCCCTATTTGCACACACTCGTCAAACGTCTCAAGGGAAGGCAAGAGCACACTGTATCGAGAGAATAGTTACTATGGACACAGTTGCTCAGTCTCTGTTAATGGGAATTACCAAATTGAACTGTGCAAGAAGACAGAATGGCTAATTTTCCTTTGAGTCATCTAAGTCAAGGCCTGTTTGGTACAGTTTGACTGAAAGAAGTACAGACTTCAACCAACTGTTCAGTTTCAAATTCACAATTTGTGTTTCAGTCTGCGTTGCTGTCTTCAACCCAGCACATAATCAGCACTGTGCTGTACTTATGCAGATTGGAACAGCACTGTGCTGTGATGGGAACAAATGAGACAGTGAGAAACAGCAAGAGAGGGGGGAAAAAAATAAGACTGTGACAAACTCCAGCATCCTCTCTTGTCACTGTCATACCGCTCATACTCAGTAAATCGTACTTAAACATTTCAGTTGATATTTCCCAGAGCTGTGCCCGGCGCTGTCCTCTGTCTCCTTTTAGTGTGAATAGCTTGGTATACTAATTTGGATCTTAGCTTTCCCCTCCTTTCCCGTGTAATTCTATCTTCGATTGATTGGGCCCTAATGAGACAACTGCTCCTATTTATAGCTACGTATCGCCACTTAAAGGGCCCAGTGACTGAAGATGTTTACCACACACTGTTCAGGGAGGTATTACATGGCTCGAGTGTAAAGCTGCAGAGAATAAAATTATCTCTGTTTATGTGGGTGCTTCACATGTCTTCCAAGGAAATGTTTATGTTTGCTACCAACTTAGAAGAAACATAACATGAATCCCTGCTATGTTTGAGTTGGATTAGCCATGAAAAATAGGAGCTATAATGAAAGGTGATGAAAGAGTATCTGAAAGGAGGCTGGGAATACAGCAAAGTTGAATAATTTGAGACTTTTGTTTTTATCTCAACAGTAAGAATCAGTTGTTCTTTCTGGTACAGTATTAATTCCTCCCTTGCTTCGCTCCGAGCTGCACCAGTTGCTGTGTCCTCAACTTTTTCTGGACTGGTTTTATTCCCTCGGGTAGGGGAGTGGAGGAAGTAGGCCACGCGCCACATGGCTCACTGTGGAGGCAAGGAGTCTGGATTGTCTCGCTCTATAACACAAGGGGGAGAGGTCGCTCATATATCCTTAGTAATTACACAGGGAAGACAAGCAGAGAGAAGGGGAGAGAGAGAGAGAGAGAGAGAGAAGAGTCTCGGGGCTCGATTGCCACGAGCAAAATAGAAGGTACTGACAGGTGCGGGGAGCACGTTGTGAAGGTGAGGGGCAAGGGCATGTAAGGGTACGGGTGTTTAAAATGTAACTCAGTCATGTCAAAGAGCTACACGTGCAAACATCAAAGAGTGTATTTCAAACCAAAAACTTTTGATATCGCTTGATAGGCCAGTGTGGAGATGATTTGAATCAGGTCTGTGTGTGTGTGAGTGTGTGCATGCATATACTGTATGTTTGTGTGTGGGAAAGTGCCTTTATAAGTGTTGAAGCAGTTATTTGATCAATTGCTTAGCTGATCGTCAGAAAATGTATCAGTAACAGGATAGGATTTGGTGACATCTAGTGGTGTGGTTGCAGATTGCAACCAACTGAGTACCCCTCCGCTCACTCCTCCCTTTCCAAGACTGCGGTAACGTGAGCCAGCGAGTGCAAAACCATGGTAACGCGCCTTTCTAATGCTCAGAGGCCATCCTTACCATGATAACACTACTTTAGGAAGTCAGGCGGTGGCTGGCGATACCACAGTTTTGCACTCAGCAGCTTGCAGTTTCACAAGTTTGTCTGAGATCTACGGTGGCTTTCAGGTAACGTAAAAACATGAAAGTCTCTCTCTAGAGCCAGTGTTTGTTTTGTCCGTTCTGGGCAACTGTAGAAACATGGCAGAGCAACATGGCGGACTCTGTAAAGAGGACCGGCCCCCTATGTAGATATGAAGGGCTCATTCTAAGATAACGAAAACACAACGATTCTTAGTTTCAGGTGATTATACACTAATGAAAACAAAGTTAAGAACATTATATTCCATTTCTGCTAATAGATCCTCTGAACACACTGTTCCTTTAAGGAATTGATCAAGCAACATTTCTAAACTGCATGTTTTGGCAATTTTGGTTGATAAATTCATGTCAGTTACTTAAATATGAAGATTTGATCTCTGTCAATTGGTTGAACCATTTGAGGACGCCCCCTAGTACTCTGGGCAATTGAGATGGGCATTTCAATCTTTTTCTTTCTCAGTTTATCAGAAAGATAATCAAACGATTCATCGATAACGAAAGCAATCCTCAGTTATAGCCTTACTGTACAGGGTCTTTGAGTCTTATTACTGTTTCTAATTTGACGGCCCCTCCTTCACAGCGCCCGGTGTGCCGCCGCTCCAAGGTTACCGGGGAAGTTGTCTACATCAACCTCCAATTAGCACCACGGAGGAGTTACACACTGTGTCGTGTCTGTTGTGCCCGGCCTGGGATTCCCAGCATTAATACTGTATGGATGATGTAACAGAAACAAGATTAATGACTGTCTCTCCTTAATAAGCATTTCATTAACATCACCCTGGCTTTTTTTTTTACTCCCCTGCCAACGCCCTTGGTGAAGCTTTTTAAACATCCCCCTATCTCTCTTTCGTTTTCAGTCTTTTTCTCCACTCATCCCTGCACACTCCCTTCCCTCACTCTTCTCTCTCAGCGAAGAGGCATTCGTCTGACTCATCCCTGGCTAATGAGTGGTAGGGTAAGGAGGGGAGGAAAGGAGGGCAGGAGTGAGGATCTGACTCATGTCTCATATGACTTGAGATTAAGCCTGGGAATGTGGCGTGTGGTTATTGCTTTTCACTTTATACTGTCCTCCTTGCACAACTGGTAATAATTACCTAATTCGGATCTCTTTTATACATCAGAGATGCATTTACTAATTTAGGCTTATTATATGTTATATGGTTTAAGATTTAATTTAGAGTTGAAACAGTGTCAAAATAAATTGCTTTTGCCTTATGTAGATCAAATATGATTAGATTAAATCTTGTGGGGAAATTGGGTTGATACAGCCATAAATAGTCATTGAATACAGCCATGAAAAAAAAGACTGAAAACAGACCGCAATGAAGGTTGTTTGAAACTTTACAACCAATTTTTCAACACTAGAACTGATGAAATAATGTATTTAAAGTTGAGAGAAAGTGTGGATCACAAAAAAAATCTGGAAAGAACTATAAACTGTATACAATACTAAGATGCACACAATAAATTACACCATGACGAACAAGTGCTGCAGATGAGCTGCCTCTGTTAGTGTTGATTATATCTTACTCTCCGTGGTCTGAGAATGATATCTTCTTATGCTGAGCAGAGATCTTTACTAAACTACTAACAGTTCTGCTGAGTGTTCAAAGCAGTGTTGTAGTCAAGACCACCTAAACTGAGACCAAGTCATGACCAAGACCAGAGTGTATTGAGACCGAGATAAGACCATAGACTATATATATATGTATATAAAGATAAACGACATGACCGCTCCCTAAAAGTGAAGCCAAAACATCTTGATCGCCCCCTGGTGGCTGGCTGCAGTATAGGTCATAAAGCCCGCCTCCTCCATGTTAACGGATGGGACATGGGCCAAACTAAAAAGTCAAAGTACACGTCAAATAAATTTCTCCAAAGATGGTTTCTGTCATTTTAGGTAGTTCTTACCACGCTGATGTACGTTCATTTTTCTTTTGGTTTTAATTAGTTACTTGAGTTTATAAAAAGGGAGTGAAACGTCATGATTGACAGCTGTTAGTCTCTCTCGCTGACAAGCTGCGGCCGTGCTTGGCTCGCGATTGGTTTGGGCGGGTGACCTCGATACTGCGGCTCCACCGCCCGATCACTACTGTGCAGACTGGCTCCACAAGACATCAAAATCTCAACATGGCAGCTCTCGTATCCGGGATATTTTGGCTTCACTTCTGTACAGTGGGAGGAAGTGGAGACGCTTCGTCCATCTTTATATACAGTCTGTGGTCAAGACCAAGACCAGACCAGTGCGAGTCCTACACTGCATGACACGCTTAAGATAAAAAGTAGAACATGCAGACCATAAGCACTCCTGAAATTGATGTGAAAGATCCACATTCCTCTTCTTTCACCTCTTTTATCATCATCTATACTGTATGTGTGTTTATGTATACGTATACCAAGAGAAATGTCTTGATAAAGTAATCACACATCACAGTAATGATGTTAATAAGTAAATCAGACAGTGCACAGGCAATTTAGTGATATCCCCACAGTTGTGGTCTTGAAATAAACTCTTTAGTCCTCTTTTGTCTGAGACAAGGCCAAGAAAAATGCGGTCAATTCCGAGACAAAACCTTCAAAACGTGGTCTCAAGTACTACAAAACTCGTTCAAAGTATCTATGATTTGTTTTCCCACCTGATCCCTATTGTTGTCCTATTTCCACTGTATATTTGTTAAAAGCTGGTTTTAACTGTGACTTTGCTGTTGGAAGAACTGTTTCCAGGAAAAGCATCAGGCTGGCCCAGATGTCAGCTTAGAGGAGCTTTGTATGCGTAGCTGGGCTCGTTCCACCTCTCTCTCTCTCTCATACGCACACACACACTTCCTGAGGTTTTGTATGCATAGCTGTACTCTCTTGTGAACAGAGCTTACTGGTATTAACCCAGTTTTACTTTTCACGCACCGAGGCCCTTTCCTGGGGGAAACAGCCTTGTGGGATAGAGAGAGACATGGAAGAAGCAGGAAGGATGGAGTGAGGGACTGAGAATACTTGTATGAATGTCAGGGCCTTTTCATCGCATGTGAAACAAAAAGCGAATTCTCCCAAAGTGGTTTCCAAGGAAACTGTGCTGAATGAAAGTCTGGTGCAAACTGAAAAAAAGGTCACCATGGGAGGTGACCTCCCACGGTTCTGCCACTGTCATTGTCTGGCTAAAGAAATTTCCATCTTCACATCTTATTAAAACTGAAATTCTCCTGTACAGTAGCAGCGGGGTTGTTAACAGTGAAAGTTGTCTGATGTACAGTTTGATCAACTGCTGCTGCCATTTTTATCTTTTAGACTATTACATCATATATGCTTGACAGAACAGTAATTTTTCATCCAGGTGGTGTGTGTTTATTTTTGCCTATGCCCTACCCCAGGTGCTGCTGAGCCAGGACTGCATGCGGGCCATGATGAGGATGACTTACTGTCCCCACTGCCGCGGCATGGCCTCCGCCAGACCTTGTGCCAACTACTGCAGCAACGTTATGAAGGGCTGTCTGGCCAACCAGGCTGACCTCAACACCGAGTGGAGGCATTTGGCAGGTGGGAAGCATGCACACATTCACACATGCATCCAATTCAGCCATGTGTTTGCTCAAAGGTTCGCCCGACATATGATGTTACTTTGTGCAGTGAATACAGAAGAATCCAATTTACGACATATGAAACATTTCACTGTCTTCACGCTAACTGTACCTCCTGTCTTTTGTAGAAACAATGATTCAGGTGGCTGGACGCTTTGATGGCCCATCAGGTGTGGATAGCGTGCTCCTCTCCCTCCCCACTCGTATATCAGAAGCCATGTTTACCATGATGGATAATATAGAGACCATCAACACCAAGGTCAGAGCACACATTGGTACACATTGGTACACACATTAATACTACACAGAATACAAAGAAGAGTTCATGAAAAAGATGTCATATGATATGAGTTAAACCACAATGTTGCAAACATGTCAAAACCACCATTACCACTGAATATCCCATCATATTTGAATAGTACTAACTTTACATTGTACTGACAGATATCTGCACATGGCAACTCATTTGTGATTTCTTATTTTGTTTAAAGACAAAGTAGAGAGCTGTGCAGGCCTGTAACATACACCAACATCATTAGAACATATTAGTATTAGTAGGTGTGATGGTGTTGCTTCAGTCATGACCAATAGAATCACTCATTTCCTTGATTATTAAAGCAGTTCACTCTGCAACTGTGAGGAGATCACTCTGCTTCTATCATAAAAGCTTTTTCTGAGAGGAAACTAATGTACCGGTGCATGAGGTGCAGAATGCTTGCCATTTTCAAATAAGGTGATAGTGGAAGTTTTATGACTGTTTTATTAAAGAGGACCTATTATGCTCATTTTCAGGCGCATACTTGTATTTTGGGTTTCTACTAGAACATGTTTATGTACTTTAATGTTCAAGAAATGCTTTATTTTTCTCATACCGGCTGTGCTGCAGCACCTCTTTTCACCCTCTCTCTGAAACGCTCTATTTGAGCCCAGTCTGCTCTGATTGGTCAGCTGGCCCTCTGTTGTGATTGGTCAACTGAACCAAACTCTTCGGACTCCGCTCCAGCTCCGCTCTAACTAGCTTTGTTTGAAGGCGTTCCAAACTAGCCGCTAGGCAGGTATTATGCTAATGTGTTACTAGGTGACATCACCACATTACGGAAGAAAAGGCGGGACTTCAACCAAGGCGTTTCAGGCAGTTCAGGACCAGTGTTTCTGTGGGGGCAAGTAACTCTTGGCGTGGACTTTAGGCGTAGGAACTTTGCAGACCTTTTACATGCTCAAAAAAACGATGTAACACACTAAAGGAAAGAGAAAAAGCACTAAAGTATGATAGATCCTCTTTAACATGTTGGTCTAGTCATAGCAAAATGATTACCCAATGTTCAATTATATTTAAAATATATTCTAAAAACCCAAACAACGCAAAAAGCAGAAACTGCAGCTACAGGTGAGATCGTCCATCAGCTTCATGGCATACAGTATGCTCACACTTCTCATCTCTAGTTAAACTTAAATATATGCATATCTTTTTTTCCTGCTTGAGGGAAGTAAATCAAAGTCAAATTTGCAAGCATATATTCATAAAATGATTGGCACTATATTTTATAAGGCCCTGAAAACCCATTATCTCAATTCTTTCTACGAGGCAGATGGTCCCACATAAACCGTTACAACAGTTTTATTTTATTTTTTCACAAGAGACTTCTGTATTTGTGTTTTTGTCCGTGCTCTTCTCGGTGGTTTGAAGTAGGTGGGACTCTTGGGAAAAAATGTGATGTCACTCACTTCCACGCACCAATCAGAATTTAGAAATGTTGGAATAAAACTGAGATTGTGTTATTGTTTGCTTATGTAACCGGGCGACTGTCAGTCAAATCTGTTCAAAGCACACCCACATAGTCCCGCTGGAGCATATTAGCTGATCGTTGCTTATTTAGTTATGAATATTTAATTTTAAAGAGAAATAAATTTCAGAAATGTTCATGTCACTACAAGCAGTAGAATTAATAGTTAAGAAGTAAAACTGACACACACCCTGGATCCATCAGTTCAAAGACTGTGTCCTCTCTCATTATGCTACCCTAAAGCTCCCACATTCATTTGATTGTACAATTAACACCTATCCTACCACTACATTAAGGCATTAATATACCAGATTTAACATAAAAGGATGTGAGTCATGACAGAGCCTGCAGGCCAAGCGTTTACTTCACTGTTTAATGGTGTTTGAGCAACAGTTTTATATGATCCTTAAAAGGCACTGGCAGCAATGGAAATCTGACTTGGTGAAGGCGGAAAACAGTGTTAGATGGTGAGAAGAAAAGACAAAGCTTCCTCTGTGCTAGTTGGCTGTTAAAGAGCCAGGCTGGCTTGAGGTGAGCCGTAGTCTGGCGGACTGCCTCTGACCTGGTTCAGTATGGTAATCACACACAGCTTCAGCTTCTGATCTTCATCTCTGGGGGAAAGTGCTGTGTTGATCCCATAGAAGTCAACTCATGTCCACAGTCTGATTTTATGGTAGACACAGTGTAGGACAGATTATCTCTTATTTACATAATCTGTTAACATCAAAAGCCATATGTTGTGTTTTGTACTTTCCCCATAAGCACATACCATATACAGATGTAGAAACTGCATAAGTAAATGCGCTTGAGGTCTATCTGCCACTACTCTGTTGTAACTGAGTCAACGCCATGTTTTTATGTTCATTATTCAATCTGCTGTGAACCACACAACACCACCGAGCTATGCTGCTGACAGACAGGACTGGAAGCTTAAGACAGGATTATTTTATAGTTATGTGTGAAGGTTCAAAGGCTTGAGGCTCCTCTAAAGCAGGCCAGATTGGATGACAGATTGACTGCAGTC
Organism: Sebastiscus albofasciatus; assembly: GCA_916701655.1. Lineage (NCBI taxonomy): Eukaryota > Metazoa > Chordata > Actinopteri > Perciformes > Sebastidae > Sebastiscus > Sebastiscus albofasciatus. Next base: position 80,361 of record CAKAOI010003401.1, read on the forward strand.
TTACTGTATTCCCTGGGCTCCATTTATAAAAATGTAAGCCCCATAGGGACAAGTAGTTCTTTCTGAGCTGTGAATCATTTTGCTGGAGCGACGCTGTGATTGATTCTTGGGGTCATGCAAATAACCAGCACCGCTTGTCGCTGTTGGCTTTCAAAGGTAGAGATTTGTGTTTGTACTAATATGCTCAAAGGTTCTTTGTGTACTTAAAGATAAGTTGGTCAAACAAAATGTTTTGCTGAGCTCTTGTATTCAGAGAGCTGGTTTCAGCATCATGAGCACCCAATTTGACTCTTATCAGTTCATTAAATGTGCGTTATCGGTCGCTATAAGCACCATAGATGTGGGTCAGTAGGGGCCTGCTATGCCTACTATATTGTAAAAGTGAAAGCGAAACTTAAAAGCAACACGTTGTAACAAATTGTAAAACTGTAAGAAACGTTTTGAACACAAACAAATAAGCTTCTTTAGGTTTAGGAAACAGAACCACTTATTTAAAGTTAAGGGAAAAGGTTGTGTTTTGGCTTAAAATAGCTACGTTTCAAAAGTGAAAGTAAAACTTAATGCTTGTGAACACAAAGACAACTACATGTTGATGGTTTCACACATGATGCAAACCCCAGTCTCCTGCGTGAAAGCCCTGTGTTTTGTGTCCCATCAACACGTTCTCACTCCCAACTCGTCAGTGCACCTCGACATTGGACACCGACGCACGGGGTATCCCACTTGCGTTACTTTTGGACGGACCGGGGACGGCGTGTCAATATACACTCGTTACATGCATAGTGTCGTTTCAAAATATAATGAAGTTTATGGAGAGAGTCTGAAGCCTTACAGGTCTGGTTACTAGTTGAAGATGAGTTATATGAAAAAGCACCTTCTGTTTTGGTTCTTACTGTGTCTTGAAAGCAGAGTAAACTCTAAACATTTTATTCATGTATTGTCTTTCCTTCACTCTCTTTTGCCCCAGTTGTTCCAGGCGTGTGGCAACATCAGAGAGGCAGAAAGCAGCAGCACAGGAGGCGAGGACATGAAGAGAGGGAAGGTTACAGTGGAGGACAGATTGGGAACCAGCTCTAACAAAATGGACAGACTGGTTAGTATTTATGCGACTGAATCTGTGTCCTTGTTATTGCTCTCTGATGGCCTAGTCCG